>JAYMTB010001893.1:0-10137 GCA_036897585.1 Francoa sonchifolia | reverse complement strand
TATATATATATATATATATGATAAATGGAAAGACAGATTACACAAATAAGATGGTCAACTTTAAGCACATTTGCTCAATCAATTGAGTAAGATGGTCAAGTTCCCAAGTCTTTGTTTTTGAGAAAGTGATTTCTCCGTGGCTTATTTAAAGTGGCAAAAATATATAAATAAAAATAATTTTATTTCATTATCTATGTTCATCATGCATGCTGAATGGAAACCAATTATAAGAGAATCAAATTTAAGTTCATCATCACCACTACAAATACTTATCCGGTTATACAAAAAGGAAGAATCAATTTTCATTTTCGATACAGTTAAAATTCAATTTCAGATTTTTTAATACATTGTCAAACTCAACTTTATCAATTAAATCGATCAAAAATCATAATTTTTTTTTGTTCATACTTAAGTTATGAAAATTTTAAATTAAGTATATCTAGTTTAAATATTAATTTTTTAGATTATTTATTGTTTCGGACTTCAAGAAAAAAAATGATATTTTTTAGGTTCAATTTGCTCTAATTTTAAATTTAAATAAAATTCCATCGATCTTCTGTACCCACATAAAATATATATACCAAATGGAACTTTGTTTAGTTTCATTATTAAAAAAACAAGTCTTATCAATCATTGAATAGTAACTTGCAAATTATTGATCAAAGTTCAGAATTTTTTCACATATTTTAAATTTGCTTTTTGGTTAGGAGAATAATCTTAAACGATCTTTGATAATTATACAGATATCAGGTACGAAGGAGAAATGTTTATTTGTCTGAATCATTACTCATAATAGAAATGACCAAGCAAGCATTATTATGGAAATGGATAAAATCCCTTTATAGTAGTGGAATCATATTAATTTCACCTTCTTTTCTCTTTATATATATGAACATCCTTCACTAATAAATTTCAAATAAACCCACATCGAAAAATTATACAAATGGGGTGTTTAAATTTCACCAACGTGAAGCCTTACGTTCTCATGATAGCATTACAATTTGGATCTGCTGGCATGTACATAATTAGCATGGTTACACTTAATAAAGGAATGAGCCGATTCGTGTTAATTGTCTATCGCAACGCTATAGCGACACTTGTTCTCGCTCCTTTCGCTCTCATTTTCGAAAGGTCATTTTTCTATTCATAAATTTACAATAATTATTCTAAGTACAAAGTTTACATCGTCTGATTTTATCATTTTGAATTTTTGCAGGAAAATAAGGCCAAAATTGACAATCTCTGTATTGTTGCAAATAGTTGCTTTGGGATTTCTCGAGTAATAATTTGTCTATATATATATATATATATAAAAAAAAAAAAATAAAAGAATTCGTTGATTATATAGTATGTTGATCTATAATTAATTTTTCCAGGCCAATTCTGGATCAAGGTTTTGCATACTTGGGAATGAAATATACATCAGCATCATATACGTCTGCTATAATGAACGCAGTCCCTTCAATTACATTTTTAATCGCAGTTATTTTTCGGTAATGAAAACAAATTTTTTTCGTGATTTTTACTAACCCTAAACAATTTTCTTACGACGAAATAATTTTTTATTTAGGTGTGAAAGTTTGAAGATTAAAGAGAGACATGGGCAAGCTAAAGTGATTGGAACTCTAGTAACATTTGGAGGAGCATTGCTAATGACAATATATAAAGGTCCTATTATTGATCTATTTTGGTCACACGAAACAATTAGTCAGACAACAAAAACTGATTCGTCCGATAAACATTGGATTACTGGAACACTATTTATCCTTATTGGTTCTGTTGCTTGGTCCTCTTTCTATGTACTACAAGTAAGTCCAAATACGAAAAAAAGAAAAGACTTTTTGTGACAGAAAATCTTCTGTCGCTAAAAACATTTTTGTGACAGAATATTTTGTTGCTAAAAATCTTTGTGACGGATAACTGTTGCAAAACAGATTAATTGATTTTGGGTGCGGTGATGCAGTCCGTAACGATTAAGAAATACCCGGCAGAATTATCATTATCCTCATTGATATGCTTGATGGGGACGATGCAGAGTGCAGCATTAGCGCTTGTGGTAGAGCGACACTCTAGTGCGTGGGCAATTGGATGGGACTCGAGGCTTCTGGCGCCTGTTTATACTGTGAGTATTAAAATTGATTGAGCTTAAGTGTTGCAAAAGTTTTAAATCGTAGTTTACGCAACATGATAATTCGTGTTTTGGTATTGTAGGGTATTGTGAGCTCTGGAATTACTTATTATGTGCAAGGATTGGTGATGAAAACAAGAGGTCCTGTATTTGTCACAGCTTTTAATCCATTGTGTATGATTATGGTTGCTGCTTTGGCATCATTCATTTTGTCCGAAAAACTCTATCTTGGAAGGTACTTTTTTTTTCTTGACTTGAAACCTAGCATGTTTATAAGTGTCACTATAACTGACATTCTTGCTTGACAATTACTGTCCTAGGTTTAGCACATTGTCATACATAACCTGTTTAGATTGTTCCTTGACCCCCATTATTTGGTAATACACTAAGACTTACACTTATCTGATTTGAGACGGATATAGTAATTGAATCCGCTCTGATGCTATTTATAATGATAGATTTTCTCTATTATTTAATATATGACTTTGTGCTCACGGACTCATTAAATAAATAAGTTTAAAATCAATAATAAGATAAATATATTCAGTGTTATTTTGATGAGACTCCCAATCTCCTTACATCCCTTAAATAAGCGAAATTTTACCTCAAGCTAAGATAATTGAATCAACTGACACCCACAGTTAATTTGAGCGAGTATATTACTTTATTACTTAGTTATTCATATGTTGAACTAATTTTGGTTTTTCATTTGTAGTATAATTGGAGGCATTATTATAGCAATTGGACTATATTCAGTAGTATGGGGAAAAAGCAAGGATTATTCAACCTCACCACAATCAACCAATGCAAAGGGTGAAACCAATGAATTACCACTTTCCATCATAAACAATGATGCCCATTTTCTCCCCTCAGAAAATAAGACTGTTTGGCAAGCTGGAAAGTAAAAGAAAATATAATTCCTCAAGAAAATGTAATTATAAAAAATTGTCAACTCTTTCTTAGAGATAAATAAAAACTTGTCTATAAAAATTTGGTCTTTTTTTTTTTTTTAGTAGTCTTTGTTTTCAGTCAATTCATTATGAATTTTAGAAACCCATTAATTCGGTTTGATATTAAACATTGTCACTTCGATTTAAAAAAAAACTGTTACTTCAATTTTATTATTGGACTGTCTAAATATCAATTCAACAAAAATTTCTCAATTAAGGGGACTATAAGAAAAAATTTGATAAATTTAGTATAAAAATGTTTAAAACATTTTATGTGTCCATTGGTTCGCGGGTAAGGTATGTATTATCAAAATTTAATGAAAAGAAGCGAATTACCATATTTGTTTAATGAAATTGGGCAGAATCATGATTCATTGGTAATCATAATTCCCAAGTTCTGATTCTTATTTCAAACAATGACATTCTGATTCAAAATTTTTAATAATTATTAAATTATTATTACGCCCTTATAAATAAATCAAATTTAACAAAATTTTAAGAGCACACTTTATTAAAATTATCAAACTAATATATTAATTTATAACTAATGAAATATATTAATCATAATTCTGAAAATTTAATGGAGTGAAACGAATAATATTCTTAAATTTATTTGAAATTTCGGAATAAATATCACTTTGAATTTCAATTTTTTTTTTTCCAAAACAATACTCAGAATAAAAAAACAAAGAAAAAAAATTTTAAAAAAAAAATTAAAACTGAAAATATTTTCGGGTGTTTCATGGGGCCCACTATTGTCGTCCGCCATGGCTGCACAGCTTGGATATTGAGACGAATAATTAGTGCTCGAAGGCCATTAAAATATTTTAAAATTGTACAAGTGGCCCACTATGTTTGATACAAATAGCCCAATAAAAATATGGATCCAATAAATGGGGTTTGTTTTAAGCCCAATATATCCATTTGACCCAATTTTCTCCTTTATTTGAATTAATTTTTAACACTCATTTTTACAATTATGTGTTTGATATATTATTCAATAAAATTTGAAAATATATTATATTTATTTTTTCCAATAGTGTATCGGAGAAGATACAATATGGGAATAGATCCCAAATTCGCGCTAAGTTATAATAAGGAGTCAAAAATTGTGTTACACGGAAAAAATTTGATCCTAAATTTTATTTTTTAAATATCAAAACATATATATTTTTTTTTAATAAATAAGTCAAAAGTAATAAATAGCGTAGCTTCCTTCCATCCAAACAAGAAAATAAATTATTACTATGAGATAATATAATAATGAATATGTAAAACTCAAATTCGTATTCTTCATTTTTTTATGGATGTAATATTTTGAACTATTTTTGGTCAGACTAGGTTAGCATAAATACGATATAATGTTCCATCGTGAGATAGTTATGTCCCACTAGGAAAACTCGAGTTAACATGTATTTTACCTAATATTTCCTAGGAACAAAACTGTCGGTAAAAGTAGAAATGATTATTAATCTTGCCAAAATTAACTAAACAAACCAATTAATAATTAAAAAAAAGTGCATTTGATGATAAATGATATGATCATATTGAAATGGATGATGCACGAATATGTGCCCTCATGGTTTAAACTGTGAAACCCTAAGCATGACCTGGGATTCATATTATTAGGGTTTTGAGGAATATTTGGTATCACACATTATATTATATGGGAAAGTTGATGACATGATCAATATATATAGGTGGATGTCAATGTCATTTAAAGATATGTATATATCATGTCATGTCACCACCACCTTGGAGTGGATTATCTACAAATATTATTTTCATTTTCTATTGAAAATTAATTGTCATAAATCTTCAAGCATGCACTTCATAAATTTTTTCGTTACTCTAATGTTATGTTCATTGTGATTTATTAGCAGTTTAAGCTCACACCACTATTAACCCAGAACTAATCACATTTGATCCAATTCTCACTTAACTATAGGATTAACTAACATAGTCTAAATGGACCTTATCCAACCCGTTTAAGAAAACTATATACTTATAATTATGATTCTTATTACTAATGAATTCATACACATAAAAATCATTCTCGATACAAATTATTTATATTTTTTTTTAAGTTTAAACGTATGACTTCTGTGGCCAAATGATTTCATTAGATACGCAATTGGCCCAACGATAGCAATTGATTGGGTATATAATATTGACAACTGAACAATGTGTATAAATTCCAACATTATTGTATCCAAGTTGCCCCCATGCTTGAACATTATATCATTATGTGAAATGAGTGTATACTATTACATCAAAAAAACAGACAAAAATGCTGAGGTGAGAATAAATATTTAGTGGTGTAACATCATTCCACTTAAATTGGTAGAATATGCAGATTACTGTTCCAATCAGACAAATTCTCGGAAAACAAAGTTTTTTTTTTCTTTGTTCCGACAAGTTTCTGACACTGTTTGAATGACAGCATCATTGTGTATACAAGTTGAATTTGATCTTAGATTAGTGGTGGGAATTCAGTTTGCAAGACAAATTGGAATGTTCAGAATTTTTTTCTTACATTGATTGGACTGAATTGTGCCGGGGAAATGAAAAGGCGGTAAATTTGTTGCTTACTTCTTGTGGATCCCACAAATAGTAGTGTGAAGATCCACAATAAGTGGGAAAATTGTTCCATATTCAGTGGTTAAATTCACCACTAATTTGGATATTTTCACCACCAAATATGAACCATCACCATTAATGTGAACCCATTTTAATAAACTTAAAACAAAATACAATATCAATAGAACATTCAGAGCCAATCCAATTACTAGTTTCAGCTCGATTCAGTGTGCAGTCTGGCGAGGACATCAAGAATTGAATAGGGATTAATGTGATACTTGAGCCTAGAAATAAAAAGATATGAAAAATTTAAGAGCTCGTGAATGCTCGCATAGGAAACAAGAATGTAGAAAAATTATCCTAATTAATTATTGGTATTTTAGTATTAAGTCTGTAAAAATAAAATCTGATATTAAATAGCGATAAGTTTGTATCATATTCTATCTGTATGTATATTAATGATGATGAAACAAAAATTGGGAAGGTGAACTAAGCTAAAAGCAAAGATGGAAAAGCAAAGGTGGGAATCCATGACATATTTCCATATCACTTTTTTCTTCCTACAAATAAAATAAAAAAATATTATTTTTTGCCTATTTGTCTCCCTTCCTGCTCACCAGCTACTGTAATTTGCATTTCATTTTTCCAATATTTAAATTTTAATAAATGGTGGGTTTCCACTTTTTTATTTATTGGAATCCAAATATGAATGCCACCAACTTTAATTTTCTCTTTTTAAATTAATATATACTTAAAATAATTATAGTATGTAACATCTAACATTTTCTCATTATAATGGGTCTAGTTCGAAATTTAATAATATTTCGTGTTCATATTTCTTTCTCCCTTTAACGACGCGTTTTTAAAAATTTCAACTTTTTTACTTATATATTGTTGTGGAATATTCATGATCATTAATTTAGAATATTTTTGACCTACCCACAAGATTTGTTAGAATTATTAATTAAAAAATTTCGAGTTTTACTTAAGATTTGTAGATGGTGCGATATTATACCAATCATAAAATATTGAATTTTATGATTTTATCATTAAAAACATTGTTGAAAATAACTTCTTTTAAACCCCAATTTTCTTCATTTTGTGATGTTACATGACTCTAGAACTATTTAATATTTTTAATGGTATTATCACTATATATTATTGGAACAAATTTTGTTTTTGTTTATATAGTGAATCCACTCAAGGGATGTTCCTATAATTTGATGATTTATTTAAGAATTAAAGTAACTAAATAGTGATAAGTTAATTGTATTTTACACTGCTGTAATTATAAAGGACTTGTGTGATTTCAACTGTAGTCATAAATTCCGTCAAATTTCTCTTAAAAAAAATTAGTATTTGCGTATAACTTTTGTAAAAATTTTAACGGGAATAGTAAAATTCACATTAGAGTTAAGTGCAACTTTTTAAAGTGCAATTATAACTGTTAAATAATTTATGATATAACAATTTTGGTTAGCGAAAAAAGTATATATATGTTATAATGTTTCTTTGTGCATTTTAAACATATGTTTAGCAACGAAAACACGGAATGCAAAATGTTTTATATATTTTATTTTATCAATCATAATGCTACGTAATGTACCTAATGAACCTAAGTAATTATACTTTAATTATGCCAAATAAGATACGTATATACTAAAAAGGAAATGTAACACATTAAAATATTGTGTTCTTGATAAGATAAATGCAACTCACCTAATAAACACATATTCCATGTACAACTTTTAAACTATTACTTTAACACTATCATAATCCACCTGCCTTCTAAAGATTAGTGCCATCAAATGCAATTCTTTTTCCAAAATTTCAACGAACTATTATAAGGGTGAATTTGACATTGTTTTTATATTTATTGTCTGCTTAATTTTTTTTAAGAAAAATTTCATTAATGATTTACCAATCACGATTTAATCTTAAAGCAGTAATTATATTTTTTTACCAAATAACATTTTACACTATAGTTTTTAAAAACATATTCTGAAAGTGATTTTAAAACCAGGTTTTATAAAAGTACATCAATTTCAAACAGATAATAGACACTCGTTTATCAAAAATGAAATATGTCGGTTATCATTACAAATTTACAAAAAGTAATGACTCAAAAAAGCAAAACCCTAACAACATATATTACTTATTATAGCTCAAATTTCAAGAGAAAAATAAACTAACACCTAGATTATGGATAAGATCATAAAAAATTATCAATACACTAGATACTTAAAACAACCAAATTTTTTAAAAATAACTCAAAAGGGTCTTATCTCGAGTTTTTTGATATTTCATGACCAAAAATTTATACTTGCAAGACCTATAAAATATGAAAGATACACTCATATCCACAAATTTAATAGGTGATGAGTTCATTCCATGACATTTCTTTTGAAAATTGGTGTCCACTCTTGAAAACACCACTCACTTATTGAGAAGAAATAATTAAATCCACATTATTATTATTATCATTTATCTTGCATCATCCACTATAACCTAATTTCATTACATCATTATCATGAATCGAATCCCCACTTCCCATAATTAAAAATAAAAATTTAAAAAAAGAAAAAGAAAAGATCCAATAGAATCTATCAACAAAAAACCCTAATAAGTACTTGATGAGTACGGCATTTAATGGATAAGGAATATTCTAAAATTATAAAAAAAACAAAAAATTTAATTTTTTTTTTCTTAAAAAAGAAAAGAAAAATTAGTGTTTGTCTTTAATTTTGCTATAAATAGAACATTTATAAATTCAGTAGTCATATACTAGTACTAGTGAAGTGTTTGGATAGAGAGAAAGAGAAAGAAAGCACGAGAAAACTCAAAAAAAAAATGGGACAAACTTCCAATGCAATGTTGAATAAAGTGAAACCCTATATAGCAATGGTGTCATTACAATTTGGATTTGCAGGAATGTATATAATCACCATGGTTTCTTTAAAACGTGGAATGAATCATTATGTATTAGCCGTTTATCGACATGCTATAGCAACACTTGTTATGGCTCCCTTCGCTCTTGTTCTTGAAAGGTTTTTTTTTTCTTCGTAATTTTTTTGGTACTTGAATTTTTATTTTGTTCATTATGTTCATGATATGCTAAATATTGTGTTTATATTTTTTGTTTGTGCAGGAAAATAAGGCCAAAGATGACTCTCAAAATCTTTCTAAAGATTGCACTCCTTGGTTTTATTGAGTAATGATCTAACATATGACATATACATATGCATATAAAATATCGCATTAAAATTTTAAAATTTTAAAAATAAAAAAATAAATATAATTGTTCGATGTATATTGTTGCATGAATGTATCAACATATGTACATGCACTTTTGATGTCTTGCAAAACTCGGTCTCGGAGTATGCGCCGTCATTTATTTTAAGGGTAAAATAGTCATTCAACTCATAAACTCACCAATAAATAATTGCCATTTGTCATTTTAAGTGAAATTACTAATTTATCCCTGGACCGAGGCTGATCTCTCCTTTTTTGAAATAACCAGGCCGGTGCTGGATCAAAATTTATATTACCTGGGAATGACATATACTTCAGCAACATTTGCATCCGCAACAGTAAATGTCCTCCCGGCCTTCACTTTGATTCTCGCAGTCATTTTTCGGTACAACAAAAAAAATACTCAAATTTTCAATTTAATTTCAACTTCATACAATCTTAAATTTATTAATTATTACATCATTATTAGGTTGGAAAGCATCAGTGTTAAGAAAATACGCAGTCTAGCAAAAATAATGGGAACATTAATCACAGTCATAGGCGCGATAGTCATGACACTTTACAAGGGTCCAATCATGGTCGGAGGAGGCAGCAGCCACCACGTAACCGCCACGAATACCACCGACGATCAACATTGGGTCGCCGGAACCCTAATGCTCTTAACTAGATGTGTTGGATGGGCTACATTTTTCATATTACAAGTAAAAATATATTTTTTTTCTAGTAAATTTTTATTTTTATAATTATTTTAATTTGTGGTAATTAATTAATTATTTTATTTTATTGTATTAGTGTTATACATTGAAGGAATATCCAGCAGAACTTTCACTTACAACATTGGTGTGCTTAATGGGCACTTTGGAAGGTACAGCAGTTTCATTAGTAATGGAACATGATATGAGTGTTTGGATTATTGGTTGGGATTCTAGACTTTTTGCAGCTGCTTATTCTGTAAGTCATTTTTTTCGAACTCGATTAAATTTATGTAATGCTTCAAATTAAAGTAGGACAATATGTATTATCGAGAATCTGATGTCAATATGTTATTAGTATTATGACTAACTGCTTTTTGTACCCTCTAACAAAAATCTCCCATGGTAACAAAAAAGATTAAAGCTTATAGATTGAGGGTATTTTAGTCTTTTTCTGCTGTGACATATATGATGTTTTGTATTGTTTTTTTTTTTTTTTTTAAATAAAACTTTGTTTTTATTTTTTTTTTTTTTT
>JAYMTB010001892.1:0-10137 GCA_036897585.1 Francoa sonchifolia | reverse complement strand
CTAGTTTCAAATGAAAAATTTCAATAAATGTATCACTATAACGAGGTATTAGAATATATCGATGGACATGCTTGATATCGAGTCAACCTTATGTATGAGGGTTTTTTGTGACCTCCAATATGTGATACCAAATTTAATGAGTCATATAAAGACCTAAAAGAATTTATGGTTTCTTGAAAGTTGCATGGTTTTCGTTTGTAGAACAAAGTTTCGTTACCTATTCTACTACAGATGAAGGGGCTAATGGGAACGAATTTGACTTTTGGAGCTGATCGTCATCCATTTTGAATAGGAAAATACCATCACATTTACTTACAACAATGGATCAACCAATTTGAGGTTTGTCCCCATTTTCGAACCTTCTTAGGACTGGGGGTGATTTTCAATTAATAAAGTTTAGAAATATCTACTATGCCATTATTTCGATGTTACAGTGGTAGCAAGTGAGACCCTTGGGTTAGCTAAAAGGTCAGCCATAAACAGAGTCAAACAAATGATGATACCAAATACAATAGATGAATTACAATAGTGGAAGGAATGGCATTTTGTTTGCAAATGGTGGATCAGAAAATTTTCCTGTCAATATTTGTGATGAAACATACTGATTTGCAGCCTCAGTGTAATGAATTCCATCCCAATTCACATATTCAGTGCTGTCATTACACCCTTTTGCTGTGACTGAGGTTCCATTCAAAACTTTAGTCTGGCCACAGGAAATCCGGCTATCATAGTTCAACGGTGCTCCTCCGAACCCACAGCAAGTCATAATGGGCTGTTCAAATCCTGCAAATTAGGATTCATTCAATGTCAATTATATGGTTTCATTGCAGTTTGAAGTTTACTGAAACTAGGCAAATTGATTCATTCTAACCATAGCGTGAATAATTTGCTATGAGGGTAGACTTTATTGTAAAGATATCGACATATGTGATATTTGTATCCGTATACTGCCCTTGTAGCTTTTTGCAGAGAGCATGAAGCTGCAGATTAAAAAGTTTAGAAGCTTGATTGTGTGAAATAACACATCCTATTTCATCGAGCTTTGTTGGGTCAGTTCCAAATTTAGCAATATTCTGACTCAAGCATCCTAGAGGACCTGTGTTGTGAATCCAGAAATTCCTTGCCCCTTGATCATATAATTTCTGAAACACAGTATATTTTCTTATCAAACAACTGCATTACATATGCATATGCATTGCTAATACTCCGTTATCAGTTTCACCATACCTTAATATTAGTTTCAAATTCTACCAAAATGGTGGGAATTGAGGCAATTATTTGATCGAGTGATTTCGAATAAAATGCACCAGCAAGATCATTCTGGCCTATATCGAACATGTAAAGCCCCTTCTCAAAATAATCTTTTACCGGGAGGTACTTGGCGTATTTCTTACCTGCAAAGAGAATACAAAACCTGTAAATCTTTCTCTTAATATCTATTAAAATTGGAGTTTTACACATCATGTTACTTATTACCTTTAGCTAACAATTCCAGAACCCGACCTTTGAATCGAAGGAACTGAGAGACCTGCAATCCAAAGGAAAATGGGCTAATAGAGGTTGCAGTTGCCGGAAGTATAGTCGACCCTGCAGTCGCAAAATTGCAGCCTTTACGGTAAATTGGCGCAGCAATAGAATCCAGATAGGCATTCAAAAAGGGCAAATCCATTGCATCCACTGTCAAGCAAAACACAGTTAGAAATAATACAAGAAACAAGGGAATACGCAGGAAAACATAGCAGTGCAGAAACAATCTGATTACTGAGAAAATCTACGATAAGACGGCCATCAGAGAACCTCCCAGAAGGAGTTTTGAAGTAAATTTGACCATAAGGCAGATCGAGGCGGATGCCAAGAGCAGCAACAAGTTCACCAGTGTCAGAATTCGAATCACCGAAATTGAAAACAGCAGGATAGTTGAACTCAACGGAATTCGAAAAAGGTAAACAATATACACAACATGATAATAAAGTAAGAAAAAATGTGCTGGTACCCATGGCAGCAGTTGTTTTTTTTAATACTTTTTGAAAAACTGAAATGGTATTTATGGAAATAGGTTGTTGTGAGTTTGCTTTCAGAAATGGAGACCCAAAATAAAAGTTTCTTTGCTTAAATTATTTTGTCAGAAATGTAGTTAGCTGCAATTGGGTTTGAATTTGAATTTAAAAGAGTGACATGCAATGAGTAATATGGATTTAGGACAGGAGAAGTGGGGAAATGGGAAAGGGAATCCAACCAACCAATCAATCGAAGCACCATTTTGAAAGCAAATGGCTTCCATTTTCCTTCCACGAATGGCAATCACATGTCTACTACATGCCACCATTTGTCCTTGTCATCATTCTTAATCTTACATTAGTATATCTAATATCTACTCACCGCATTTTTATAAAATATTAAGCTTAAGTTTCACTTTGCTTCCTTGCCCACCAAGATTTAGGAAGTTTCTTGTAGTCCTTTCAACTTTTAATTTGTTTGCATAAATGATTCCGGGAGACTGTTATGTACGAATGCATCTATTTTTTATAAATTATCCAACATATTATGTTATATTTAGAAAAATGGTGATTAATACAAATTTTAGATAATACTAAGATTATACTTAGGAAAAATGTGCTAGTTTTATTCTACGTGCAGCTATGTTATTCATGAATATTGGTCACGGATATGTCCATATTAGCCAAGAGAGAGCATGAAAGGGTTATGTGGTGACTGGTTCATTAATAACAAAGCAATAACAATAGAATATTACTATAAAAATTCTCAAATATCCTACATATAATATCAGTGGGGAGATCACCATTTACTATTCACTGTTTATCATTGTTCACTGGTCATTAAACACTATTCACTATAGTAAAAAAATGGATATTTGGTATATTTGCCGGAATATTTCAACCTAGATCCTCATGATCGTGTTGATGAAAACAAAGTAACATAATGGTATCAGATAAATGATTACGAGAGACTGTTATGTCCCAATGCATCTATTTTTTTTTAGATTAAAATATTATTTTTTTTCTCTCTTGTTTTTCTTGTTTTTTTCCCTCCATACCCAGCACAAACTTCTATTTTATTTTATTTTTTTTCAGATTATTTTTCCTTAAAATGTTTTCCTTATTGCATCATTCAACATTGATTTGTTCAACAATTAAAGAAATCTTCTACGTACAAATAAGGTGTATAAATTTAAAAAAATAAAAAACATTTTTCTGTAAAAAAAGGAAAAGCACTTTCACTTTTTGGAAAACTTATCCAAATTGGATTTTGAGCTTCAATTACAATCCAAATAGGTGTTGGACGGTAGTCATCAAAGTTTGAAAAACGTTATTTAGGATGAACATCAACCCCATAGTTAAATCTTGAGATTATTTGTGCAAAAATTCATACGTGCAGGAAATGTTAGAAGCACAGGTATCAGGGAAACACAAATATTTTACCAACCCACCCATCAAATTTAAACTCTTACTTGGTAGAAATAGTTCCCTACACCACCAAAAGGCAATTTTTTTTTTTTTGTTACTTATCGATTACGTATGAATTACATATAAAAATATACTGAGATTACATATGGTGGTGTATATGCCATCGGTGTAGAGAACTCCTTCTCCTTGGACAGTGTACAAACTTACCTAGGTTTAAATATTTATCCATTATTTGAATTTTAAATATGGGCATTTACGAAATTATGGAGAAACATTTTTGATAGAAAAAAAAAACATAGGAAATCAAATTGAAAAAAATTGACTGAAACTAAAATAAACGCAGACGAGATTATGGAAAAAATGTATATACTTTGCTTAAGAATTTGTAAATCCATGAATTTCTTTCTAGATTTGCGAAATATCAACATAAAATGTTCAGGAGAAAAAAAGAGAATATGAAATTTGGAGGATATTTAATAAAATTTTGGATTCTTGAAAATTAGAAATTTCACCTAAAATTTATTTTTAAATTGCACGCAAAATTTTGAAATTCTATCTTAAAATTATACAAATAAAATATTTTATTACAAAGTACTTCAAATCCTATTTTAAAATGAAATCTCATTTTATAAATCTCTCATCCAAAGGGAAGATAAATGTTTGATTTAGAATAGTACAAAAACTGAAATCTTCAAAGCTTTTGGATATTTTTTGGATCCCTTTCATCTTTATACTTTTGTCTACTACATTCTTTTCATTTGTGTTATCCATAATTTACTTTAAGTTGATTTAAGTTTTCTCATATTATATTTAAATATCAAATAATATTGATAAGCAATATTGTTTTTTTATTTTTTTGGCAAATTAGAAGTCATAAGTTAAAACTTTGAACTTTTCCATTTTTTTATTTATAAAGCTCTCAAAATGACTGAATAATTTTTTAAAAAGTTGATTTCGTAAGTCATATCAAATATAATTTTTTTAAAAAATTTTACTTTTCAAAATTCGATAAATTATTTTCTAAAAATCATGTTAAATGAGATTTACTGTAAATAAATAAGTTGGATTGAAATTCGAGATATATATATATATATATATAAAGAGAGAGAGAGAGAGGGAGAGAGTGTACGAGTGTGCATGACCCCGTTATTTAAATTTGTTATTTATTTTTCATGTCGATCTCAATTTTTGAATATGATAAATTTTATCATTTTTATTAGTGATTAATGCAAATTTTATTATCTGGAATAGTACAAGAATAAAATTTTGTTCTTCTTTTTATAAATGTTTTAATTAATTTTATTAAGATAGACAAAATAAAGAATTATTTGAATAATACAATTCTTGTGAAAGGAAATAAATCTAGTATACACATTTATTTGTTTTCAAATTTGAATTTTATTTTGTAATAATCCATAGATATGGTATAATATGATTAGTAATTATGGAGGTGGAGTTGAGAGGGTAGAAAAGTAAATTCCAGTTTGAAATTGATGCCCCGTCTCTCCTGGCGGTGTGGAAGTACAAGGAAAGAATGAATCTGCATTCAACGTTCTCAGATACATGTGAAAACATTCCCGCCATTTGTCCATTCCTTTTCTGCTTCGCATTTACTCTCCTCCGATTCCCTCTTTAGGGTTTTCTTTTCTCTCTATTTCTTACCTTATGCGTCTCCCTCTCATCTCTATTTATTCTTCCTCACCAATGGCATTCCCATCATCCGCCGTCTTCATTTTCAATTTCAATTCATTCACCCGTTTCATCATCACTCTCAGCACTTCAGGTATTCTTTTTTTTATGAGATCAACACTCTGTAGATCAGATCTGTTCAAAGTATTTGATTTCATTAATCATCATGTATAACCCTCTATAGATATGCTAGATTGAGAGAAACCTCTCTCTCTTTCATCCTTTGTTTTTCACCTCTTACTTATCATCATATCATTATATGCTTATGTTCATTTCACTTCTTATCATCATAATTCTGTATTTCACTTTCAGCTCTAAGGAAGGATCTCAACATTCTGTGACTCTGTCTGAATTATGTAGAGACTGTCACCATTTATCAACCTGTTTATCATAGATCATACACTCCATGTTTGCATCCCAATTGTCTTATAAAGTTTTTACTTAAAATTCCTGACTCATTCCCACATTAGTTTCACCAAATTTGCTCAAGGTTCTATGAGAAACATTCTCGTTACTCTTACATCGAGAATCGGACATTTGCACCAGATATACATATATGAGATGCATGGGAATTAACCTGATAGTTTATTTTTTCTCTGTATATGAATTGGACGTGAAGCATGCATGAGCTCCTAATGCACAGCATCAGAATGGATCGACACACTTACGCATTTAATTGCTTCTAATGCTTCATATGCTCAAGTGTTATAAAGCTCATCTTAAGTGCTTTACGTTATTTGGATCATTATCTATTCTTCTTTTGGAGAATTTACTATTTTATAAATCACTGTGAATTCACGCGCTCTTCCTTCCTATTTTAGAAGTCACTGTGAATTGCACGCGCTCTTCCATGCTATTTTTGAATTCAATGTGAATTGCATGCATCATCTTTCCCATTACTGATCATATATTTCCTTAATAGGTATGGCAAAAAAATCAAAAGCTACATCAGAGTCCGCAACTTCTGATAACAATAATGGAAGCCTCAACAAGACTAAAGCAACTGTCAAATCGAAACGAGACAGGTCTGAGGGAACTGAAGCTCCTCGCAAAATGCCAAAGCGAGCTGCTGCCTGTTCAGATTTTAAGGAGAAAGCCCTTTCTAGATCCGAAAAGTCTTTGTTTGTTAAAACTAAAAGAAAAGTTTTAGTTGAATATGAAAGTGAAGCTATAGCCTTGACATGCGGCCAAGAAGAGTCTAGGCCAAGAAGAAGGCTAAGTAATTTTTTCTTTCATGGTGCCTCTGGAAACCCGCTTCAGGTTGAGATGTTGGAAGTTGGTGATCTCTTCATCTCAGGCATTGTCTTACCTCTGGAAGAAAGTCCTGATAAAAAGAAAGGAGAGGGCATTCGATGTGAAGATTTTGGCCGGATTGAAACATGGTCAATATCAGGATATGAAGAGGGTGTGCTAGAAATATGGATCTCCACTCAAACAGCCGATTATAATTGTGTTAAACCTGCAAATGGCTACAAAAAAATCTATAGTCTGTTCCTTGAGAAAGCTCGCGCTTGTGTGGAGACTTACAGAAAGCTGTCAAGGACTTCTGGAGGGAATCCTGAACTAAGTCTTGATGAATTATTAGCTGCTGTTGTCCGTTCTATGAGTTCCAGCAAGAATTTTCCTCATGGGTCGTCTTCTATCAAGGACTTCTTATTTGCACATGGTGAATTTATATACAATCAACTCATTGGTTTAGATGAGACATCCCAAAAGAATGATCAGATTTTCACAGACTTGCCTGTGCTTTCTGCCCTCCTGGAGGAGAGTAAGAAACACAGGAGTTTCACACATCTGAAGGGAACTGCATCAGGTGGGGTGGTGCAGAACACAAGTCTCAGAATTGGGGATGCAGGGCTAATAAATCAATCTATTTCATCTGCTACTGGTGATACGCTTTATAAGGATGTAAAAATGTCTATGTTGCTTCAGGAAGAGGAGGACTGGATGGCAATGAACAAGAGTAGTTGTCGGCGTCCAGTTTCTTCATCAAAAAGCAAATACTACATAAAGATAAATGAGGATGAAATTGCAAGTGACTATCCTCTACCTGCATATTACACTACCACAAATCAAGAAACTGATGAGTATATCATCATAGACAATGCCGTCACATTGTATCCTGATGAGCTTCCTCGGAACTTGTTACACAATTGGGCACTTTACAACTCAGATTCCCGGTTGATTTCATTGGAGCTGCTTCCAATGAAACCTTGTGCTGATATCGATGTGTCAATCTTTGGGTCAGGGATTATAACAGCCGATGACGGAACTGGATATTTTCTTGATTCTGTTCAGAACCAGTCTTCTTCAAGTTTGGCTGGGGCACATGAGATTGATGGAATCCCAATCTACTTGAGTGCCATAAAGGAATGGATGATTGAGTTTGGATCATCAATGGTGTTCATATCAATTCAAACAGATATGGGATGGTATAATAAGTTGCATTAATCATATTAGTAGATGTTTAACTGTATCATAACTTTCGCAGTTGCCGCATTTCTCATTCTTATTCTCTACTTCATTTTTATGACAATTATTTCTACATATATTAACTGTCAGAACCTACCTCGGTTTTACAACCACGAGGGGTTTGGGTATGAACCCATGATGCCTTGCATATTTTTTAGTTCAGAGAAACTGATTTACATTCTTTGACAAATTTTGGAAGATTCAGTTTTTATTTTTTCAAATATGCAGTAAAAGGAGCATATCGTTTAATATATTCTTTTCTATAACAGGTATAGACTTGGAAAACCATCAAAGCAGTATGCTCCGTGGTATGAACCAGTTCTGAAAACTGCACGACTAGCAATTGGCATTATAACTTTGTTGAAGGAGCAGAGCCGTGTTTCAAGATTTTCGTTCAAAGATGTCGTAAGAAAGGTGGCTGATTTTAATAATGATCACCAGGCATACATTTCATCCAATCCAGCGGAAGTGGAAAGATATGTTGTGGTCCATGGACAGATCATACTGCAGCAATTTGCAGAGTTTCCTGATGATAATATCAGGAAGTGTCCTTTTGTTACAGGTCTTCAGGATAAGATGGAAAAAATACACCACACTAAGTGGTTGGTGAAAAAAAACCTTGTATTAAAGAATGAACAAAATCTAAACCCCAGAGCAGCCGTGGCACCTGTAGTATCAAAAAGGAAAGCCATGGCAGCAACTACAACAAGTATGGTAAATAGAATATGGGGAGAGTATTACTCAAACTACCTGCCAGAAGATTCAAAAGGAGCAGATGTTACTGAAATGGAAGAAGATGAGAATGAAGAAATTAGTGAGGAAGAGGATGTAGAAGATCAAGAGGATGAGAAGGAAAGAAAGAGACTAAATATAGAATTCAAAACACCTCGTTTAGCAACAAAAATAACCAAATTGTGCTCAAACAAGGATATTATATGGGATGACGAATCAGTGGGGAAAACATGCAAAGGTGATAATCTTTATAAAAGGGCTATTGTTTGTGGAGATTTGGTTGCTGTTGGTGGATTTGTGATAGTAAAAACAGAAAACCCCAATGAATTATCTTCTATATGTTTTGTGGAGTATATGTTTGAAACACCAGGCCAGAAGAAAATGGTTCATGGCAGACTGATGATGAGAGGAGTTCAAACTGTTCTTGGTAACACGGTTAATGAGAGGGAAGTATTTTTAACAAATGATTGCTTTGAATTTGAGTTGGAAGATGTTAAACAAGCCATTTCTTGTGAAATTCGATTGATGCATTGGGGACATCAGCATCGGAAGGCTAATGCCCATAAGGCTAAGAATGATAGGGAAAGAGCACAAGAAAGGAAGATGAAAGGATTACCTATGGAATATTATTGTAAAAGTTTGTACTGGCCAGAGAGAGGAGCTTTCTTTTGTCTTCCGACAGAGAACATGGGCCTTGGAACTGGACTTTGCCATTCTTGTAAAACCAAGGAAACCCAGATGGAGAAGGATGCATTTACAGTGAGTTCGTCTGGGACCAGCTTTACTCACAGGGGCTCTGACTACCATGTTAATGATTTTCTCTATGTAGCTCCTCTTCATTTCCCTTCTGATGATAGGGGTCATAAAATTTTTAAGGGTGGAAAAAATGTAGGACTGAGAGCTTATGCTGTTTGCCAGGTGCTTGAAATTCGTATACCCAAGGCTTCCAAGTTGACTAGCCCTGAATCCACCAGTGTTAAAGTTCGGAGATTTTTCAGACCGGAAGATATTTCAACAGATAAAGCATACTGCTCTGATATTCGAGAAGTAAGTCCTATGGTTAAAATTGATAGAATATCTAAAACATGCTCGAAACCGTCATTCTTAAGGTGCCACTTGCATATATTTTAGCTTATCGTTTGTGTTTAGTGTCCACCTCAAGAGTCAATTTTTTCATAGTTTATTTAATTCCCAGGTAAAATAAGATTAGTGTTCGCATGTTCGATTTGGTGCTTATAAGGTAAAATTTAGATTTTGATTCTACAGTGGGCCTGGCATTAATGGTATCTTGAGGTTAAATTTTTCAGGTTTATTACAGTGAAGAGACATCTGTGGTTCCTGTTGTTGAAATTGAAGGAAAATGTGAAGTAAGAAAGAAGCATGATCTTCCATGTGTGGATACCCCTGTTACCTTGGACCATATCTTTTTCTGTGAACACTTTTATGATCCTGTTAACGGAACAATCACAGAGGTAATTTTGGTGTAGTTGTCATTTTCAACCTTTATCCAATTGAAGTTGTGCGGAAGAGATTCAACTTCTGCTAGTTCAATTTTTAGGTTATACAAACTTGAATTTCTTTTCTAAGTTGCGTTATTATTATTGTACTTACTTGTTCCCTACTTTGGGCAGTTGCCAGCTCACATTAAATTTAGCTGCTCCAAAAGCGTGATTCATGATGCTGCACATAGAAAGAAGGGAAAGTGTAAAGAAGATGAACATGATATTGTAAAACAAACAGATGCACAGAAAACAAACCGGCTGGCCACTCTAGATATATTTGCTGGATGCGGGGGGGTATCTGAAGGGTTAAAAGTTTC
>JAYMTB010001891.1:0-10138 GCA_036897585.1 Francoa sonchifolia | reverse complement strand
TTTTTTTTTTCATTTAAAATTTATTTGGATGAATTAATTTAATTTAAAATATTTAATTTAATTTTCATAAAATTGGACTTCATAAAATAAAACGAAAAAACAGAATAAAAAAAATTAGAATTGCAAAAAAAAAAAATTTGGTTAAAAAAAAATTTACTCGAAATAATATTTGATTAAATTGGGCAAATTGTAATTTGGCTATAAATTTGGATAAATTATACTTAGGTTATAAATTTGGGAAAAATTTAATTAGATTAAAAATTTGGGTAAAATTCAAATTAATCCAAAGTCAATTAAATTGAAACTGTTTTGAAACTTTAAATACTTTAGGTACTGAATTAAAACTTGATTAATATGTTGAGGCACCAAATTGATAGTTTACCCTAAATAATATTAAACCGACTCAAAATTTAAATAGCTTAAATGTAAAGCTACAAATTAAGTTAAGAAGGCAATATTAATTTAGGTGGTTTAGTTAAAGTGTTACAAAAAGAATAATCACCTAATAATTATATATGACTCCAAAATTTTGTGATGTGGATGCAAATATTCTTTAGAGTAGCTTAAAAGTAACTCACTACCATAAAAAAACAAGCATGAAAATTTATTGCATTTAGGACATATGTAGTTCATTACATTAATGCTTTAATTGCAAGCTAAAATTAAATAAATTACATTTCATTATAAAAGGATATAGGTCCAATATGGGTTGTTGGGGGGATGATAGGATCTTCATAAATATTTATTATTTTTAGGCTCTATTTTGCCCCTCCAATATGGGTTGCTTTCTAAACTATTTTTTCTAATCTTTTGTCCCTCCAACTCATTGAAAGTGCCATATTACGAATACTTCTTTTAATTATTGAGATTGATTCACTATTATAATATAATAGATGGCAAAAAGAATAACTTTAGGATAGAAAAATAGTTGAAAAATACAGTAATTTTCGAAGATAAAACTAAAAATTGCAAATAAAATTTGAAAATTCATCACGTGACTTTTGATGTTAGAAACTATTAATTCCAAAATATTTGTTTATGTTAAAAATTTATGATAATTTAGGTAGCTTTTAGTTGACAAAATAATGATTTTGTATTGTTAATTAAATTTCGAAAATCAACATACACAAGAAAATAATATTTTGGGAATCATATCGATTATTATGCTTGGTTAACCCAATCAAATTTCGAACGAAAATTATAATTCTTACATTTAGTTGGTACATAAATCAATATTATAAATTTTCTAGTTTACTGAAATATTTTTAATCTACAAATTACAATTAATTTATATTAAGTTAGAATGTAAAATTATAATCTTGATTCCCATGCTCAATTCCAAGAATCAAATATCAGAATCCAATATTTTTTTATCAAATTTTGAGAATCCTTGTTTTAATTATGCGAACTAAATATTAACTTAGAGTAAGGTCGATTGACGAAGACTTTATTCTTAAAGTACGACAAATATATTGCCAAAAATTGCATTTCGATTTTATATTTTCCAAAATAGATGTTTTTGCGTTTTATCGTATCCTAATTTAATAGTCCCGAAAAAAAAAACAGGGCCTTTATAATTTTATATGTGGCTCCCCGCCGCGGGGCGTGCGCGAGAGGGCCTTACAAAAATTAAAATTATATGTAAAACGGGTCATGCCTATTCTCTTTCAGTTTAGGTCTTTATGGACTTGAGTGAATGTTTGGATAATTAGGCTAGATATCCATTACCAAATACGGGTCAATTGGAAACCAAAAAATACTTGAATTTGATGACATTTTGGCAGAGATAGGTTTCTGTGGGGAGGAAATTTGGTCAATTTTGTATATTAGGCTGTTGTAGAATGAGATAGGGTTTGAAAAAAATGGTGTCGGGATGTAGAAGATGAAGTGATGGGTTTGTGGGTTTGGTTTCGGTTTTGGGTTTGGTTCCGGGTTTGACTCTGGGTTTGGGTTTGGTTCCGAGTTTGAGTTTGGGTATGGAAATGGGTATGAAATGCATAGTTGGGGGCTAGTTGAATTTTGATTATTACTTTTGACAATTGAGCCAAAAAATGGACTTAGTAAAATAAAAATTAATATTAAAATAAATTCAAAAAATAAAAAGTAAATTCAATATTGAAATAAACTTAATATTAAAAACAAAAACAAGAACAAAAAAATAAATATAACCAAATATTAATATAATTCAAAATTTTAAAAAATCAAAATTGAGTGATAAATTAAAATTGTTAATTTAAATAATTTAGAGACTAAAATAACACAAATTAAATTTATAATTGGACTTTTCGTCCTAAACTTATATTGTAACTGTAACTCGAAAGTACCCTCCAAGTCTAACTTAGAACAATATATCTTTACATTTTAATCCGTAAGAAAGCAGTGTATCTGTCTTCGTTATGTCTACTGGCCTAGGAGAAGGCAACACGTGTCAGAAATTAGGAAAAAATGGAACCGGGACCATATATATATATATAAAGGCCGTACGATCAACGTCAAAAGGTGGTACCATTGTTTTTATTTATAAAAGAGCTATCATAGCAACTAAGCAGTTTCCATAAATGACCCCACACAATTTAAGATTGTCGGGAATTTACTGCACCGCCGCCTTGCTCCGCCGTCGTGTCCGCCGTCATCGCATTCATATTCTATCCTTCTTTGTTTCTTCTATTTATTTTATGTTTGTTTCTTCAGAAAATGCCATTAAATGGATAGGATTTCAATACACCCAACCCAAATTTAGCATAAGGAATTTTTTTCTTTTTATGTATAATACTCTTAATAATATTTAAATAGGAGAATACAAAAATCATTTGCGAAAATTGAGACTGTTTCAAAAATATTCATGTTTTTTTTTAATATATTTCAATTATATTTGATTTTTTTGTATAATTTTTCAATTTTTTGTTTTGAAATTGAAACTATTTTGTATATATGATTAAAGGTACATTAGAAAAAAAATTTAAATTTTTGACAGAATGAAAATTATAAAATAGCTAATTGTCAAAGGATGGGTTTTTTTAAGCATAAGCAAACCTAATGGGTAATTTTTGTAATTATCACTAAAAAAAATATATTTGTAGCACGTGTTAACTTAATAGGTCATACTAAGAAATATCAATTAATTATCAGCTATGTTTTTAATTCTAATAAGAATCTTCCCTTTCACATATTACTTATCCAATTATATGATAAATCATATTAGTTAATTTAATACAATTCTAATAAAAAACGATGATTTCACATATTCTTTATCTAATTATACGATAAATTATATTAATTGATTTGACACGTAAAATTTTCTGGCAAACTGCAAATTAGACCCAAAAAAAAAAAAAAAGGACTTTTACCCTTTTCTATATATCCCAAATTTTTTTAGAAAAATGGAGAAGAAAATTTGGCCAATAAAATAAATATTGAGCAAAATATAAGAATGTGAGGACTCGGTTTGAAGGAAGCCATGGAAGATACGTATGCATCTATCAACCATTTCTTTACCCAAATCCTTCCAAAATCCAAACCCTAATCTCCCTTTGTCTTTATATTACATCAAAATAAAACAATGCCCCTAAAAATGTCACCTTTATTTTCACCATAATCATCAACCAATTAATCCTGCATTTTCAATCTCCCACCTCAAATTGAAGCAACCCATTTGCCTTTTTCCATTTCCTTGTTTAAAATCAGTAACACCCATTAACCCTAATTGAAAAATGACTCGTCTTTTCAGGTCCAAATCATGGCGACTCGTTGGACTCAGTGAGTTGAACCCAGAAACTCGGAACGATGGAGAGGGAAAAAGAGAGGTTGGGGATGATGAGGAGGAAGAAATGGGTAAAGGGTTCATTGGGAATGATGGAATTTCAAGTAATAATAATAATCAATTTGCTATTGTTGATTTATTGGTTGCTGCTTTGAGAAAATCTGTGTTGGTTACTTGTAGTATTGAAAGAGATGTTGATGGTTCTTCAATGGATATTAGTTGGCCTAGTGATGTTAGACATGTTTCTCATGTTACTTTTGATAGGTTTAATGGGTTTCTTGGTTTGCCTGTTGAGCTTCAACCTGATGTTCCTGTTAGGGTTCCTAGTGCCAGGTTTGTTCTTTTAAATTAAGGAATTTTTTATGTTTGGAAGATGATTCCTATGATTGATGTTCATGATTGTGTAATTGAATTCTGATAGATAATGAGCTGAGCATTAATATCATGTGAATACTAGCGCATATACCAACCATACCTTGAGTTTTTCTTTTAAATTGGGGGTTCTTAGGTTCAACACGAGACTTATGGGTAAACCGGGTGTTTTGAATACTTCTAGCGCAAGAATTGTGAAATTGTAAGAATTTAGCCTTTTGGAAAATTGTTGTAGTAGATTGACAAGGGTGATGACTGAACTTCGGGTATTATGCTTAAGTTGATAGGTGACAGGTTTAATATGTGTATCATGCTTTAAAATTCTCCTTCGTTGTGTAGGCTGACATAAAGTTGGCATAAAGGTGAACATTAGCTCAAACTCACCCTCCCTTGCGCTTTTATTGTAAATTGGGGGTTCTCATGTTTGAACACGAGACCTTTTGATAAACTGGGTTCTGAATAGTTCTAGCACAAGAATTGTAGATTGTTAAAATTTTGGCCTTTTGGAAAGTTCTTGTATTAGATCCTTTAGGTTGGTATTCTGAATTTGGGTATTCGAAATTGAGCAATATGTGTTTGAGATGTGCTTAGGAGACCCATATCGGATAGTGTGTAGAGCACGAAGTAAATGTGAAACATTAGAGATTGGGTCTGTTTATTGCAGCTAATGAAGTTGTTAAATTACGTTATTAGTTTCAGTAGTATACGACTCACTCTGTTTATGCCAGAGAAGTAAAATTTGGTGTGTAAGCCTATTCTGATTTTTCTGTGATGTTATGTTTGATTATACCAGTGTGAGCGTATTTGGAGTTTCTGCCAAGTCGATGCAGTGTTGTTATGATGACAGAGGGAATAGCGTACCAACTATTCTTCTTAGTATGCAAAAGCGTTTGTATTCCGATGGAGGCCTTAAAGTAAGCTTTATTTCGACGCGTTCTGTTTTATTTCTTAAACATTTTATGGTGTAATGGTTTGTTTGCTTTAAAGGCAGAAGGAATATTTCGAGTGACTGCTGAAAACAGCCACGAAGAGTATGTTAGAGAGCAGCTAAACAAAGGGTTTGTTCCACACGGAATTGATGTTCATTGTTTGTCTGGTCTTATAAAGGTACATATGCAATAAGGCTTCAGAACACGGAATTTGTTCATTGGTCTTAGGTCTTTTTCCTAATGATATGTAGGCGTGGTTTCGAGAACTTCCAGCTGGGATTCTCGATTCTCTCACACCGGAACAAGTGATGCAATGTAACACAGAAGATGACTGTTCTCACCTCGTTAAATCACTTCCTCCGACCGAAGCTGCACTGCTTGATTGGGCAATCAATTTGATGGCCGATGTTGTGCAGCACGAACAATATAACAAGATGAACGCACGCAACATTGCCATGGTTTTCGCCCCCAACATGACTCAGGTTTCGTAACATTCTGTTTAAATCTCGATATATAATTGACTCAAATAAACCAAACCCGATTTTTATTATACTTTTTCTCGTGTAGATGGCGGATCCCTTAACCGCGTTGATGCACGCAGTACAAGTCATGAACTTTCTCAAGACACTGATTCTGAAAACTCTTCGAGAAAGAGATGATGGTTTTCCTATCAATAAAACCGAACCCCATTTACTAAACTCAACCAGGGAGCCTTGCAGCGAGCCAACTATAGATGATTCTGCCACTCGGGATTTCTCGAGTACTGTCATATTGGACAGAAAGGAACCCATTTCAGCTTGCGGTAGCAGCCCTGCCATGATTGAAATCGGCAAGGTTATGGAAAATCAATGTGGAAATGGTGAATATGAGAATGCAGATTGGCTAAACTTGAGAAAAGGAGTGAGGAGATTATGCAGACACCCTGTTTTTCATTTCAGTAAGCAAACTAAGAAAGCTTGGGCATAAAAAATTGGTAAACTGTTTTTTCTTTTCTTCTTCTGATTCTTGTTGTTTGATAAATGTTGACATGATTGCTTTTTGTAAATTTAGAGTTAATAATGTTGATTGGTTTGCAAAGAAAATGATTTTTCTCGTTATCCTAAAAAATTCTATCGGCTTTGTTTATTAATCATGTGATGACTCAATTGTTACATATTTAACCTTATGGATGCTCAAATTTTAAAAAATTAAATTTAAGATAGTTATTAATTGTGTTACCTGTTGTGACCACGGACCAGTCTATGCCTGTTGTGACCACTGACTAGTCTATCTATGATTAATATGAATGAATTGGAGGTAAAAGAATATAACAAATTTAGGGCCATTAGGTAATGTTTCAAAGTTTGGTGGGAAATGTGAAAATATAGAATAGTTCTGGGGCGAAGTGTATTTAACCCTTATCCATTTAGGCTTTACATTATTGGGCTTATCTAGAGGCCCAATTTTAATTATTGGGCTTCATGGGCTTTTCATTCAATCATACACAGCCCAAATGGAAGTACAAGATAAAAAGTAAAAAATTTACAATGTTTATTTATTCATTAATTTGTTTATATGTATTTTCCAAAAACTGCTATTATTACAAACTTTGAATAAACAATAATTTCCCATCTATTATTACACAAACCAAAGAAAGTGGAACTTGAGTCAGTCGTGTTAGTTGGTGTTAAACCGGATCAATGACCCAATGTTGTCCATCAGCATAAAGTTTAAGACCATTAATCCGAGCAAACAAACTCACAGCTCTTCTAACTCCTCTATTATCAGCCATAGTAAAATAATCATGACCAAATATTATGCCACCTGGTCTCAAAATTCGATACGCCCGATTAATATCGGCCCACGCCGAGTTAAAATCATGACCCGCATCAACCTCGATTAAATCCCCCAAAATCCCCCATTCACAAAACTTCTCTAAAACCGACCCGGTTGAAAACGGTACGGGTAAAACCGAACCGGTTGCATTAACGGATATTATATTTTGCATGAATTGGTATAGTAATAAAACGTCGCCGTTTATCATGTGGATATCTTTGAATTTGGCCCGAAACCCGGCCCAGCCGCGAAAATCGTCAACGCATAAAATATGAGTTTCGAGTCCGAGTTTCCGAGTTAACTCAGCCATATTAATCGCCGATGCGCCGAGGAATGTGCCGATTTCTATTATAACCTTCGGTTTGACTTTTTTAATTAGGTTTTCAAAAACGGCGCCGTTTGATCCCCACCCTTTAATACGCTTACGACGGAGGACGGAACTAACGTGCGCCGGGGGGAAATTATCATACGGTGACGTGTTATTGAAAACTCGGTCAAGAATCGTTTGACGAACGAGTTGGGATGGGACCGGGTCAGCACAGTGAGTCGTGACTCGGAAGTTGTCGAGTTCCGATGAATAGTTAACGACTATAGAAGTCGCCGGCGGTGGGGAAGAGGAGGAAGATGAGGGGGTGGAGGATAAGTAACCCAAGGCGTATGTTAGCACGAGGAGGATAACGTATGCCGTGGGTTTAAGGAAATTGGTGGCGGTGGTGGATGTGAATTTGCGGCGGAGGAAGAGGTGGTTGAGAGGGCGGTGGTCGTCTTTTGTGGTGGTTAATTTGCCGTTCATGGTGGTTTTCCGGAGAAGGGTAAAATTGGAATATTTGTTTTTTTGGGTTGAAGAGAGGAATTGTGGATGAGATTATATGGAGGTGATTTTAGTGATATTCAATATATTTTTTTTATGATGAAGTAATGAAAATGACTTTCTAAATTAATTGATGGAGTCGAATTTAAGTTTGATTTTGAATGAATTCAGCCGGAATTCAACTTTTGAAATTTTTTATTGGATTTTATTTTGCCCAGCTCCAATTGAAAGCTATGTAATCAAATTTTTAAAACAATGAATTAGTATTAAAATCTTTTAGATTAGTTATGAGATTCATGAATCCAAAAAATAAAATTGGAAATAAATATTTATTTATTTCTAATTTAATAGAAAATATACTGTGAAAAAAGAAGAAGATAAAAATGTATTTTAAAAAATTATTAGTATTAAATATTTAAAATAAGAAAATAAAATTTTATAAATCATGTAATCATGGACAGATACTGCAGACAAATATTCTAACCTGCCCAAATTAAAGATTGTATTAATTAAAGTAATTATTAATATTTAATTACACTTAGAATTCCACATTAATCTATGCCTATTATTATTTTAAATTCTCAAATGAATTTTTAATAAAAAAATATATAGTAAGATGATATTACATATCAAATTGAGATACCCCTAAAACCGTCAGCAAAATCCACATGAAGATAAGTAATCACATGACCCCATTCACCAGATACGCAAAAGGAATGTCCCCAAAAATTTGCTATGATAATGATAAGTAAAAGCATAATTTGCAATGAAAACCATAGGTTTAATTTAAGATGCTTGCGTAAAAAGATGAGAAACAAACAAATTTGCATCCCGAAACACATTGTATTTATCATATAAAGTTATGACACAGTGATAAGTACTTGCCTACCTATTCAGTTTACGGAGAAGCAAGAAACCATATGTTCGTTTGCACAACCTAAATCACGCGAGTAATGCCATTCTAATATAGGAGAAACCTACTATCGACAATCATACGTGTAACGATGTAAAAAGAACACTCACGGTTAATGTCTCTTGCTTCTTTAGGACGCATTTGATTAGGAGGATTCTCCGCTACCATGTGCGGCAGCAGAGGTCCCATGGCCATCGCCACCAGTTGCTGCAGCTTCAGAGCCATCTTGCTTGGTTCCTCCACGAACATCAGTCGGGTTTGACGGTGGAGTAGGACCACCACTGCTGCCACCTACGTGGGTGGTATCAATGTGCATAGGATGCATGCCATTGTTGGTGCCTCTGTGTCTCATACCCATTTGCCCTTGGATGGTTTGTTGGTGTTGCTGGTGTAATTGCTGCTGCTGCGAATCTAGCATCTGATGTGGGTTACCGAATTGCATAGGAAGCTTTTGTGGGAAGAGACCTTGTTGCTGAGCCACTGCTGCTGCTTGAGGATGCTGCATGAAGTATCCTCCTTGTTGCATTGCAGGATGTGGGGCCATCTGCAAGCGTTGATAGACAGGTGAGCAATGACCACACAAATTGTCACACACTTCGAGAACTAGTCAAGTGGCCAACCCACCTGAGGCATTGTTGGTTGTGCCTGTGGTTGGGCATCGGCAATTGCAGCTAAATACATCAAATTCTTTTGAAGCTGAGCTTGGTACCTAAATCATTGAAATCTCAAAATGAGTTGCCGTGACGTGTGCGCATACACAAACAAAGAGAACACGTAAATTTATGGAAAAATAAATTGGAACATTCAATATCTTATATCAAATATTGTGAACAAACATCGTGATCTACTAAGCTGTATGTTTGTCAATGCAAATTTATTTAGCAAAGACTTCTTGATGGCTTGTACTGACATCATCAGTCTCATATTGGGCCCCAATGGTCATCCAGCTCATTGGATCATCCACCCACTACATATGGAATCATCATCAGCAAACTAAAGACATACACAAAACAGCCGTGCTCAATTGTTCCGAAGATGCTAATGTATCTAACAATCCAGATACAGCATAAAACTTAACACACACACACACACACACACACAAAACAGATTAGCATTCAACTAATATACATGCAGAGTGAGAAGCACAGTAGTTGCTTACTGGGCACATTCAGCTAGTTTTCCAAGGTTTTGATTGTCCAATATTGCCAGAATCAACTTCTTGTTCTCATCTAGGTACTGCATCATGCATCAGAAAAGGAAATGCACATCAAATATATAAATAAATAGATATTATTTGCAATATAAATAAATAAGTGATTATGAAGCGACAACTAAGGTGGATCGATATACAAAAGTAAAGCTCATGAATAATCAAACCATAGAAAAGCTAAATAAGTTCTGGCACCAAAAATGGACATTCATATCTTTTTCACCATGCAGAGTCGGGATAAAAAGGAAACAAATATGAGCATTTCCATTGCACACACGTCATCTTACAGGTACAAAAACTGGTTTCGCAATCTATATATTTTTTTTGG
>JAYMTB010001890.1:0-10138 GCA_036897585.1 Francoa sonchifolia | reverse complement strand
TGCTGTTGCTGCAGCTGCAGAAAGTAAGCTATCGTAGCAGTCTCTCATGTCTTCCATATCCTGAAAAAACCAACACAGTTCAGATTATAGTAGAATTCATCTTTTCAAGGCACAAATTTAAGAATTCTGCTAAAACAACTAATCTCCACATGATGAAACTCCAAGCTGCCAGATTATTAGTTCTCATATAAGGCTAAAAACAAATGTCACAGCATTCAAAAACCTCTTTCTTCAATCAATTAACAGAACAAGAAGCTTCACTTGGTCAATTCCTACACAAACTTGAGCAAATCATTATCCGCTTAAATTACAGTTTTCAGATCCACAACAACGATTACTTCTCAATTCTTATGCGGTAAAAAAAATGAAAACCGACGGTATCGTTCAAGCACATCTCTACAATCAATCCAAACGTAATAGTTCATGAAAACTGGAGTAAAATCGATCGGGCAGCTATAAGACCTTAAAAGGAATGTTTGATGACGGATTTGGAACAGAAATGGTTGCGATTTTATTTGCAACAGAGATTACAAGAGTCATACCCGAGAAGCTCGAGCGAGTTCGTCCAATTTTGCAGAAGAACGAAGATCTATTTGCTCTTTGTGCTCAGCATGGCCATGAAGAGCAAAACCTCGCAATTTTCTCAGAGAAGTCTTCATTACCTTTCCTATTTCCCCCAATTCCAAACCAGAGAGAATCAAAGGCTACGTAAATATGCAGAAATCGATATAACAAACACGAAGAAGCTGAAAATCAATACAAAATCTCGTCGTCGTGTTGCTGTTCTTTGAGTTGGATTGGACGTCACAAACGCGATGTAATATTATTTGGTCAGTCAACGAAAATTGTTGATTTCTGACTTTTGTTTGTAATAATTTCAATTAATAATTGTTTGTTATTACACGTGGTTGAGCCATTTTGTCAGATCTATTATTAACACTGATATATTATACGATGAACACACGTAATTATAATTAGGTTCGTTACATTATATTCAATCAAATATATTTTTTTTTTATAATTACAGTCTTGAATATTAAAGTTGTGGGATTCACTCACCGTCTTCATTTTCGTCAATTTTATCGGAAATTCTATTGTTATTCATTTCAAATTTTTTAACATATTTTCGACTATTACAACAAATCGAAACTGAAGCATCAAAGTGCAAAACTCTGAATGTGGATTTTCGAAAACAAAATAAAAAACTTACAAAATTTATAACGAATTGAAAAAAAATGAAACAATCGAAAGCTAGAAATGAATAACAATTGAGTTTCCGACCATGTCGACATAAATTTATTTACAAAATTGATGAAATTTATAATCGGGAAAAGATTAAAAAATTTGAAATGAATAACAATAGAATTTTCAGTAAAATTGATAAAAGTTATAAGTAGATCCCATAATTTTTCAGATAATTGAGGAAGTTTTTTACAAATGTACTTAATCGAATACAATTTTGATATTCAGAACTAATATTGTAAAAAAAAATAGTTTAATTACCTTAGAAATATAATATATAACTTCCAAGTACAAAAATAAATAAATAAGCCTTATTAATATTTTTATTACCATTTATGTTTGCTTAATTGGCAAACATTTGAAAACCCAAAAAGGATGGAAGGAAGAAGATGGGATTAAGGAATTAGACATGGATTTTGTCGTCAAGAAAGCGTGTTCCGTGTGGCTCCTCATGGGAAAGAAGGGCATTCCCAATTGGGGCTAAAGTTTCAGTACCAACATGATGCCCTTCTTTCACATATGAAGCTGCTATGATTCGATATCAGAAAAAGCAAACTCAATAACAACTTCAAATCTACTGAATAAGTCTATTGCTCTTCTGTTGGTTTGAAGGTCAAATGACACGGAAAAGGGGTGTAGTTTACACAGACTTTCCGGTAGGACACGTAAAGTCAAGTCAAAAAGTATGATTGGAGGTATGAATGGCCCAGAAATTTCACAAGATGCCAATTCATTCATCCCAATTGGACACACAATATCAACTTTCGACTGTAGACCAAATTATATGACTCGTAACAAAATAATTTTGTGTTCATTTGAGCAGCAAAGTAAAAGATCAATCACAATTTTGAACATCATTTTATTGAAGAATCCCAAATACTTTCACAGAAAGGAACATGCATCCGCATAAAACTTTAGAGATTGGTTTCAAAGAGTCTCATGTTAATTACCAAAGCATCACCACGTAACATAGCGGCAAAAGACCAACCCTTCCTCAGCATGCACTAAGTTATTTCAACGAGCAGTTTACTCCACAAAAGTGACAAGAATAGAAGATTCTTTCCTGAAATTTTTACCCATTGACATATATCAGAGACATGCTATGCTAAACCAACATTCACCATTGATGTATAGAAGGACAACCTGGATGCGAAAATGTCTCTGAACTGAATTGGTAATTATGCGGTTGCAGCCATTCCTACAGAAGTTCTGTAGCAAGCTCTCTTAGCCGCACGGACAATATCTTCAATCTGCATAAACATGCCAGAAAACAAATGATAAACCAAACATCATTGCCATACATTAAACCTCCAGAATAAAGCAATAATTTCAAGTTATATGAAGAAAAGAGTAAGAAAATGTAGGTAGCTTGAGAGCATGTGTGTGTTAGACAGCATGGGCAGATCGGTTAGTAGTTTTGAATTTGACTTATTTGGTTGATTTTATGCCCGGTATTTCTAAAACATAAACCCAAAACAAAGAGCATAGATCTGTCAACTTGTTGGGATTACTTGGTTGAGAGAGACCAACCCACGTTGCGGATTTAAGAAGTACATAGATCACAAACCTGTGGGAGAGCCATTCTCTCGAGATTGGCTGCATAAGGCATAGGGACATCAGCTCCAGCAATTCTCTCAACTGGTGCATCAAGATAACCAAAGCTGTCCTCAATAACAGATGCACTGTTGGGAGTATAAATCACAGTGTAAGCAAACATGGTATCACAAAGACTAATCAAGAAGAAATGATCACTATATTGCATAACCAAGACAAACCAGATTTCAGCGCCAACACCATGCTGAGGAAACCCTTCTTCCACAGTTACCAGTCGGTTGGTTTTCCTGACTGAAGAATTGATTGTGGGCCTATCCAGTGGTCTAATTGAGCGTAAATTTATGACCTGCATTGACAGGATCAGCCATTTGTATTCAGAAGTAAAAATTGGACTGTTTGTAATGATTTTAAATTCTTTACAATATCCACTCACCTCAGCACTAATTCCTTCTTTGGCGAGTATCTCAGCTGCCTGAACCACAAGCAAAACCGTTATTTGCAGATTTAAGCAAAGACTTTGCTAACTCTAACCCACCTATTATATACACAAGAAATTTGTAGTAGCCAAGCTAGAGATAGTTTTTCTACATAGTGAAGCCTTCACACTCGAGCAACGATATTACTTAAGTGCCCCCTCTTAAAAGTAAAATAAAAAACCCGTCCCGAGGAGTTCTAGTTTTGCCTTTACTTAAATTTTCTCATCTCAAGATAGATTCTCATTCAGCTGTCAGTTAATTTCATTTCTGACAGGAACACTTCCATCCCACGCAACAAAAAAGAAGTATGCAGACAAACCTTCAGAGCGTAGCCCACCATTTTCGAAAAAGCTGTTATAGTCACATCTTTTCCTTCTCTTTCAATCTGTTAATATCAGAATGCAAGAGAACGTAAACAGATTTGACACAGATACATAATAACATAAGAGAAAATCACAAATTCTAAGGGCCGAAAAGAAAAATGACAACCCATTTCTAGGAATATTTCATAAACTGATGAAGTATACCTTAGCTTTTCCTATTGGAAGACAAAAACTGGAATCAAGAACTTCAGCTGAAACAGGGAATGACTCCCCATATCTGAATCACAAGTTTAAACATGAAGTGACTCACATGTTATGGACAATTCCTATGCAACATTATCACCTTCATTACAAAACTTACAACAACTCATTTTCAAGGAACACAACGGGATCAGGGTCCCTTATGGCAGCTTTTAGAAGACCACGGGCATCTTCGGATGAGTACGGTGTCAGAACTTTCAACCCTGGGACGGAGCCAAACCACGGTGCATAACACTGCATAGAGTTTGGAATATGGCTTATCAAACTGTTTTATGTAGGATAGATTCAGGATCAAACTATATAGAAACTGTACAAGGAAACAGACATGTGATGAAAAAGAGGGAAGGGGAGAAATAAAGCCTCAGGAACCCTACTTGAGAGTGCTGGGCACCAACTCCAGCAGCAGCACCATTAGGTCCTCTGAAAACAACGGGCACAGATATTTGACCAGCAGACATATAGTTTGATTTAGCAGCAGAATTGATTATGTGATCAATTGCCTGGAGCAAAAGCAAAAGAGAGAACAAGAAAAAAAATTCATCAAAATAAGTAGACTTAAACATACTGCATATGGTTGCAAAAAATAAATAATACAATCTTTACGCCATTCAGTGACAAATCCCAATAAAACTGATATATTAAGAACACTTTTGGCATAGAATGTCCAGATAATGTATCTGTGATTGAACACCCTAACCTGCATTGCGAAATTAAATGTCATAAACTCCACAACAGGCCTCAGACCATAGTAAGCAGCGCCAACTCCAATCCCGGTAAAACCAGCCTATAAATCATGAAAAATGTTGTGAGCCAACGACCATCAACAACGGATGAAATAAGCGTTCTACATATCACATAAATATGAAGGGGGAGAGGGAGGAGAAAGAGAGAGACAATACTATGCTGGAATCATAGAAGCTACCAAGAGAATCACTACACTAGATGCTATGAACAAGCCAAGTGACAGGAAACAACCTCTGTGATTGGGGTATCGATAACCCTCTCTGGACCATACTTGTCCAAAAGTCCTTTAGAAATCTATAAAGAATGCAGTTGGAAAACTAAAAGTTAGAAAATGGTAAAGAAAATGCGCACGTAATCTTCAGAGGAAAATAGAAAGAGAGGCTTCATCTCTTCAATAAGCAAGTCTAACCTTGTATGCACCCTGGTATTCACCAACCTGCAACAGGAGGATAGAAAAGGAACTTAAGAATCGACATACCAAAGGATGCCAACAATGGTGTTAATCTCCCTTACCTCTTCACCCATTAGAAAAACTTTAGGGTCTGCTGACATTTCCTCGTCGAGTGCAGAGTTTAAAGCTGCTCTCACAGTTATCTGTATGTAATTTTTATCACCACAAATTAAAAATCAGTGTTTCTCATAGGATAACCAAAAACTTGACCAGAGAAAAGCAAAATAACAAACACAATAATCCCTTTTTGTGAAGAAACAAGCATAAGATACAAATCAAAAGTATTTGAAAACATAAGTAGCTTTGTGGTCCGTTCTTTATTATGACTTCTTCATTGCAATTCAATTATATCCAAAAGATATCAAATTACAAACCAACAATCCAACTAATTCTTACTTAACAACTGCTTTTTTTTCTTCTTCTTTTTTTCTACTTGGATATCCTCACAATTAAAAACTGCTTCAAAACTTAATAAACAGGAACTTCAGACTGTGCATATTTACCTCTTTTGCTGGAGAAGAAAATCTTCTCAATGATGATGCTGATGCCAGTGCTGCAGGCCGAGCCTAGACAAGTAATCATAATTGCAATTGACATACTCAGAGAATTTCAGCGAAAGAAAAATCAACGATTCAAAACGAAAACATCTTGTAAGGTACCAGAACAGAGAAGCATCCGGCACCAACTTTTTGCCTAACAATCCCCCACATATTTCCCTCTTATTACGCTCGAATTCCCACTGAACCAAAAAATCTTACAGAGTGTAAGAATTCTGAATATGCAAACAGATATATACATGTTTCAACACCACTAGCAGCGAGATTGAGAGATGATAATCCGAAATCAATAAGTAGCACAGAAATTGAAAACCAATACTTCAATCACCAAAGATAACACGAAATAAGAGACACATACTGGCGGAGAAGAAACATACCTCGAAGAGATGATCAAAATTGAAATCAAAACAAGGTTACGAACTCGATCAGATCGACCACGATCACACTACCTCCACTAATCCCTCTCCGCTCAGTATAATTTATTACACAGTTCATACTTTCCATTTTTTTATTTCATCTTTCTGATCCGCTGGAGCTTTTCTCTAACGCTATGTGAATGGCGAGCTGTACGGTCCTCCTTCTCCGAATTCAGGTGTACCAGCTCATCGCGATGCATGCGATAATTACCCTCCCAGTTTCTACGTGGCAGTAATTGCTGTAATGCATACACCGGCTGTATATACATCCGGTGTACTGTGAAATTACGTTTTTAAACCTTCCTCCCGTGTACGTGTCCCCTGTTTATTAGATGTTTCTAATATGAAATAACGTTTTAACCCTTTACGCATTTGAACACAGGTGGCGAATACAAAAATTTCTCCATTATATGCCAGGCTCAATACAGGGAGAAATACTTGCATGGACCGCCAAAATTATTTTTTTTTTTTTTTACTTATCGGTTACGTATTGATTACGTATGAAAAAAAAAAAAACAAAGGAGGTTACGGCTACAGTGACCGGTGGTCCATGCACCACCGGTCCATGCAATTGAATCTCCAATACAGGGAATTCGCGGGTGTACTCACGTGTCAATTTTATACTGGTTGTTTCGAATATAAAATTACATTTTTATCCTGTCCGGTATATAAAAAAGGAACTGTTCGAGGACAGCGAGCTGTACGGTACTCCTCCGAATTCAAGTGTAGCAGCTCATCTCCGGTTGCTACGTGGCAGAAATTGTTGTCCTGGCATACACGTCACACGTTTATTCTTCGATGTTCCCAATATAAAATTATGTTTTTACTCTTTCCGCATTGGTACTCTCAGTGTATGCAAAAATCTCTCCAATGGCTGGTTGTAGGCCCAATACGGCCCAAATCATCGCAAACCTAACTGCAAAAAGTATACGAAAATGAAACCAGGAAATAAGATAGTAACACTACTACTTCGGCTGACGGCAAAAAGAGGACGTATTTCAAACGCACGCAGCGTGGCACAATCGATACCTTCTCGCAAGAATTTACTCGATGGTGCCGCGCAGAGCGCGCCTAAAAGACGATCATCCTTTCTCCTCTTCGTAAGAGATAGAGGTGCTGATCAAATAAATGCTCGTTTCGGTCGAGGATTCATCATTTGTAGAGTTAATAATTCATAGGCCGCTTTGCCTGCGAATGAATGGAAACAGCAGCATGCACGCACGCACGCCGCTTTGCCTGCGAGTCTGCAGATGCGGCGGAGAGACGGACAACGCATGCCGAGGTCGGCAAGGCGGCGGCGAGTGAATTTTCTAGTGACTCGACGTTTGTTTTGTTCTTATGATGATTTTCTATGCCAAGTGGCAAAATCAGACAGTCTATTTATTGGACAAGTGGTAATGTTTGAAGATTGGTCATTCCACTTATGGGCCACAAGAAACCTCTGTAATTTGACACGAATCCGAGAATGACTGAGACATTCTTGTTCTTGGTCATGAAATCATAGTACACAAGACAGAGGAATTAAACTAAAAACAGTGAGATACATATTTGACTTTCTTCCTTTAGAGGAAAGCTCGGGTTTAACAACATCACTAACACATGTTTTCGATGAATTAATATCACCCTACTTTAATATCGACCGCACGTAATAGAATAGATCGAGTGCACGTATTAATGTGAAAATAATCAAACGTTTTCAAATCAGCGTTATAAGCTGGTGTTTCATGTATTATTCTCAAGAGTAATCGATCAAATATTATGGGTAATCTATAAAATATTAATACGAATTATGAGACGTAAATGTTTTTATATGTGCACATGAGATTTACGGCCCAAAAAAGATAATAGGTTAAAATTTGGACAAATTACACTTCGATTCTAAATTTGAACAATATTTAATTAGGTTAAAAATTATAGTAAAATTCAAATTAACCCAAAAGTTAATTACACGTGTAATTCCTTCCACCAACGGAAGTTTTGAAGGAATTTGACGGAGGTACTCAATTGAATACAATTTGGATGTTTAGGACTGACATTTTTCAAAAAAATAGTTCGGATAATTAATTGAATATAACCTATAAGTTTGGGCAGGAACGAAAACCACTTTCGGGTTTTTCGAAACCCAATAGGCCCAAAATAAAAGGCCTACCGGGAGTCAAACCCAGGTCGCTAGATTCAAAGTCCAGAGTGCTAACCACTACACCATAGAACCATAATTGGCTTTCAAATCTCTAATTTAGCATTTAAACATCTAAACATATACATGAATATCTATAAATATCCGTACTATAATAATCACTTCACCTCTTCAATACCTAAATATACAATTTTTGGTGATGGAAAATTAATGAATGGAATTACATTGTAAATGATCGAGACCAAATTTGACGATGAAAAGATATTTCTATAAAAAGGAAACATTTAATAGTACTAAGTTAAGAATTACGTTGTAAGAGTTGTGTACGAAAGTTTCTATATTAATTGAAATGTATCTAATTTAGTCGAATATTTCCTAATGTGAAAAAAAAATGAACATGATGTAGGCATGCACCAAATTTATTGTCTTTTGATCATTTTTACGCACAAAATTAGCTTCATTTGTCATCTCTTGCGTTCGTACGTAACCAAATCATTGCGTTTTCTTTACCTTTTATGATATATCTCATAATGCGTAATTTACCCCACCTTATCGCCATTCTTATTCTTAATTAAACCACTAATCATACTTTAATTAAAAGTTAGAGGTTGAAAAGGAAATGCATAATGTGATTCTATACACCAAAATCACATTGATTAAGGATGTTTTTTTTGGACAACTTTCAAGATATCGTTTGACATTATAACATTTCTAGAATGACCTTTTTCTACAGATTTGGTTTAATTATTTGCTCGAACCATTAGTGTTTCTACACGTTTGATTCAGTAGTCAGTAACGCGATTGTTTGATATATTAGTTTTTATACGAAGTGAATCAACTTACGCAACATGTTTGTGACAGATCCATTTAGTAATCCTATGATTGATAAATTCATGTTTCATATCCCTCACGACACAAAATCAAAACGAGGATTGTCTTTAATTCATGGATTACATAGAGGTTGACTAAATCAACCAAGTTACGACTAAATGACAAAATTAAGATAAAGTAAATAGTTTATAACTTTTAGTTTTCTATACGATAGAATACTTTTCTATTAAAAAGTTTTAATTGTTGAAGTTAAACAAAACTCGTTTTTATACTGATGAGCATTGAATCTATGTTAAATTGGGTTTTATTGTTTTTCTATTAATTTTTTTTTTTGCTATTATGTACTTTATATCGGTTTCAAAATTACTTGAAAAATATTAATTCCAATGCTTTCGACTTAAATTCAAAATCCTAACTTTACAAGTAGTTATATTATTTCAAATTACATGAATGTGAACTTAACAAATTTATCGATTCCAACACGGATATGAAAACTGAAAAAATGTATATATGTATACAACCCTTCTATATATGTATGATATTATCTATATTATGTTTTCGTAACTAAAACAATATTATGTTGAAACCTCCACTGCTGCAAGTTTAATCTAAATTTTGTACGTATTGTGTTGGTGAGGTTAGGTTGGTCCACGTTTTAAGCCGAATAAAATTTCCGGCATTTTCTTGTGAAGGAGAGTGTTAGATATACATATTGGACTCATTACCTAAGAGTTTAAACTTTTGAGTCAATTGATGGTTCAACGTATTAGAAATGATAAGAATAATTAATAATTTGTCTTATACATAACTGCTAAAACCAAAGGGCTAGCTTGGAGAAGTAAAAACACGAAACCATTGCATGAACCATGATGGAAAAACAACACAAGACAAAGAAAACAACGTAATACATCAAAAGTAGTAAAACAACAAAAACGGTCCCAATTTGGCAATTAGGGCTTACGTGGCTAGGCGGAGTTTCGAAACTGCTAAAAAGAAATTCGGGACAGGTCACGTGATCAATCACTTTACACCGGAATTGTGCTGAGTAACGTAAAAAATTCTCGTCCTCACCGTTCTGAATCCTTTAGAGCGCGTGGGAATGAGTTCACCAAATTTTGTACGAGAATTTCTCACACTCGACACCCA
>JAYMTB010001889.1:0-10138 GCA_036897585.1 Francoa sonchifolia | reverse complement strand
TGATTTGATACGATATTTTCTCCAATTATTATTGGTTTTCACATACATTTTTTCTTTAAAATCCATCATTTATCCCAGCGGATCCCCTTATGGGCTGAATAGAGATCTGTGTCGTTGGGTTAAGAGCGATTTTCGATTTTTTACGTTTTCCCAGTAATTGAATTTTTTACTACATTTTTAATATGATTTTCGTTTCTTTTGTATTTCTTTGATTCGATTTACCAAAATTTTTTTATTCATTTTTATTTTTTTGGCTTTCAAAGTTTTTACTATTTTATTCATTTGATATGATATTTTTTCCAATTATTATTGGTTTTCACATGCATATTTTCATTAAAATCCATCGTTTATCTCAGCGGGTCGCCTTTGGGGCTTAAGTGAGAACTGTCCCGTTGGGGTAGGGGTGATTCCAGTTATGATGTGATTTTCGATTTTTTACCTTTTTCCCAATTTTTTGAATTTTTCACAACATTTTAATATGATTTTCTTTTCTTTTGTATTTCTTTGGTTTGATTTACCAAACTTTTTTTATTCATTTTTTTTTTGGCTTTCAAAGATTTTACGAATTGATTAGTTTGATGATACTTAATTAATTTGTTTTACAATTTATTATTTGTCTCATTACTCTTTTTTTTTTTTACTTGCATCGTTTACCGAAACGGGATACCTTGGTGGCTGAAGCGAAAATTGTCCAGTTGGGTTTGGGGTGATTTCCCGTTTTGATGTGATTTTCGATTTTTAATTCAGTTTTTAGTTTTTTTTTTACTACATTTGTTTATTAAAATTTTTATTCTTTGGTATTTCTTTGATTTTGGTTTACCAAGTTTTTTAATTGTTTTTATATTTGATACGTTATTAAAAAAATTTCTTTTTAATTGTTTTGTTTATTTGATTTACCAATTTTTTTATTTTATTTTTATATTTTATGTTTTTGGCTTTCAAAGTTTTTACCATTTGATTAGTCTGATGATACTTGATTACTTGGTTTTACAATTTATTATTTGTCTCATTACTTCTTTTTTTACTTCCATCATTTACCCAAACGAGTGTATACCATTTGTTCTTATCAGACTTTCACTCAGTAAATATCTTAAATTTTTGTTCTTTTTTTAACATACATCATTTACTATAACAGGATGCCTTGGTGGTTGAAGCGAAAATTGTTTCGTTGGGTTTGGGGTAATTTCCCGTTTTGATGTAGATTTGATTGTAGGGTGATTATGGTTGTTTGTTGAGTGGTACTGAGATTTATATTCAGGAATGGTTTGTGTTGGCTTTGATTGAGTGTTTATGATTCCTTTGATGAATAAGTCGCGAGAGATTGTTTTAGGTTATTTTCTGGGTTTTGTGGGTTATTGGTCTCATGTCCTCTTAATTTTCTTTATGATTTTGTTATAATCCAACATCTTTCTTTATCTGAGATTAATGTATTTTAGTTACTTAAGAGTTATGAATATCCCTTCCATAAATTTTTGTACACTTTCTTTCTTCGAGGGTACAAAATTGGCTCTGGAAGAAGGATTGACTAATTGGTCATTGGCAGGATAGATCACTTTCTAGACGTAAAATCCAAAGTACTTTTAATAAAATAATGGTGTTCACATATGAGAAATACTGATGCCTGTTAGTTTGATTTCGAATATGCCGTTTGACTATTATGTTTGCTGTATCTATAGGTTAGAAATTCTGTCTTGCTGTAAGAGTTCGTTTTTAACATAGCTGCTGCTATCAGGTATTATTTTGTGCAATGATGATCAAAACATATTATGTTTACTGTATATTGGGGTTGAAGAATTTATATAAATACCGATTTATGCTCAAAATACTGTGTTATGGTTACAAAATCTGTGTCAAGTTTGTTTTATGCTCAAAAATACCGTCAAGGTTAATACTTTCAGCCCAAGTTCTTTAGCTAGTTTTTAAGTTTTTTCTAGGTTTATTCCGTGTCTGATTCAATAACTTGAATTTGTTTCACTAAATCTTCTCTTTTCTTTTATTTTTCTTCTTGTTTCACTCAACTTCTGCTGGGAACAGAGTATTCTCTTCTCTTTTGTTTGATGTTATTTTTTTTTTCTATTTTTCAAATTTTGTTTTGCAAAACATTTGTAATAATTAGTAATATTTTCAGTTATTTGTTCGATGTGATATTTGTTATCTTATATATCTTTGATTTTGTTAATTTTTTTTGACATTTGTATTCTGCGATTATGCAATTTTGAGATTTTCTTATGTTTTTTTAATTTTCTTTTACCAAATATTTTTATTGAGCATATAGATTATTCAAATCCTTTAATTGTTTTGTTTTGTTTCATTTGATTTTGTCTTCCATTTATAATTCCCTTTCTTATACCTTTTCTAATAATAAAACATTTGTTTAATCTAACTTTCGATTTTTTAATTTCTGAAATTTTGCTTTACATTTTTCTGACATGCATCATTTACTCAAACGAGATGCCTCGGGAGCTAAACTGTCCTGTTGGATCAGGTTTGATTACCGATTATGATATGATTTGCAATTTGTAAATTTCTTCAGATCTTTTTGAAATTTTTTTTACCTCTTCGCTTGTTTAATATGATTTTCGTTCTTTTGTATTTCTTTGATTTTTATTTACTAATTTTTTTATTGATATTTATTTTTTTGGCTTTCAAAGTTTTTACAACTTAATTAGTTTGATGATACTTGATTACCTTTTTTTACAAATACACCATTTGTTTTACCAGACTTTTGATTTTTAAATATCCTAAATTTGGTTTCTCTTTTTGATTTACATCATTTACCCCAACTGGATGTCTTAGTGGCTGGAGCGAAAATTGTCCCATTGGGTTACGGGTCATTTCCCGTTTTGATGTGATTTTCCAGTTTTAATTCAGTTTTTCACCTTTTTTTTACTTAGATTTGTTGATTATAATTTTTGTCCTTTGGTATTTCTTTGATTTTAACTTACAAAGGTTTTTAATTGTTTTTTATATTTTGGATCTTAAAATTTTTTACTACTTTATTTATTTGATACAATATTTTCTCCAATTATTATTGGTGTCACATACATTTTTTCTGTAAAATCCATCATTCGTCCCAACGGGTCGCCTTTCGGGCTGAAGTGAGAACTGTCCGATTAGGTTAGGGGTGATTTCCCTTATGATGTGATTTTCGATTTTTTTACCCTTTTTCCAGTTTTTTTAATTTTTTTACTACATTTTTAATATGATTTTTGTTTTTTTTATATTTCTTTGATTTTTGATTTGATTTACCAATATCTTTTTATTCATTTTTATATTTTTGGGTTTCAAAGTTTTTACAACTTGATTAGGTTAATGATACTTGATTACATTGTTTTACTATTTATTATTTGTCTCATTACTCTTTTTTTTTACTTGCATCAATTGCCCAAACGAGCATACACCATTTGTTTTATTAGACTTTCGATTTTTAAATATCTTAAATTTTCTTTTTTCTTTTTTTGACATACATCATTTACCCGACGGGATGCCTTGGTGGCTAAAGCAAAAATTGTTCGGTTGGGTTAGGGGTGATTTCCCATTTTGATGTAATTTTCGATTTTTAATTCAGTTTTTAGTATTTTTTTTATTTACTACATTTGTTTATTAAAATTTTCGTTCTTTAATATTTCTTTCATTTTAATTTGCAAAGTTTTTTTACATTGTTTTTTATATTTGAGCCTTTAAATTTTTACAAGTTTATTGATTTTTACATAAATTTTTTCTTTAAAATCTATAATTTATTCCAGCGGGTCGCCTTTGGGGCTGAAGTGAGAATTGTCTTGTTGGGTTAGGGGTGATTTCCGTTATGATGTGATTTTTTATTTTTTTACCTTTTTTTCTCGTTTTTTTAATATTTTACTACATTTTTAATATGATTTTCGTTTTTTTAATTTGATTTACCAAATTTTTTCATTCATTTTTATATTTTTGGCTTTCAAATCTGTACAACTTGATTAGTTTGATGATACTTGATCACTTGTTTTTTTACAATTTATTATTTCTCATTGCACTTTTTTTTTACTTGCATCATTTACCCGAACAGGATGCATTGGTGGCTGAAGCGAAAATTGTCCCTTTGGGTTTGGGGCGATTTCCCATTTTGATGTGATTTTCAATTTTTAATTATTTTTATATTTTGGGCCGTCAAAATTTTTACTATTTTAATAATTTGAGACAATGTTTTTTCCAATTATTATTGGTTTTCACCTACATTTTTTCTTTAAAATTTATCATTTATCCTAGCGGGTCGCCTTTGGGCTGAAGTAAGAAAAGTCCCATTGGGTTAGGGTGATTTCCGTTATAATGTGATTTTCAATTTTATACATTTTTTCCGTTTTTCGATATTTTATAATATTTTTAACATGATTTTCCTTTCTTTTGAATTTATTTGATTTGATTTACTAAAATTCTTTTATTCATTTTTATATTTTTGGTTTTCAATGTCTCTACAACTTGATTAGTTTGATGAGACTTTATCAAATTTTTTACAATTTATTATTTGTCTCATTGCACTTGTTTTTGACTTGCGTCATTCACCCAAACGGGATGCCACGGTGGTTGAAGCGAAAATTGTTCTGTTGGTTCGGGGTGATTTCTTATTTTAATGTGATTTTCGATTTTTAATTATTTTTATATTTTGGGCAATCAAAATTTTTATTATTTTATTAATTTTTTTACGATATTTTTTTTAATTATTATTGATTTTCACTTACATTTTTTTTTTAAAATCCATTATTTATTCCATAGGATTGCATTTGGGGCTAAATTGAGAACTGTCCCATTGTGTTAGGAGTGATTTCTGTTATGATGTGATTTTCGATTTTTTACCTTTTTCACGTTTTTTTGACTTTTTTTACAACATTTTTAATATGATTTTTCTTTCTTTGATTTGATTTACCAAATTTTTTTATTCATTTTTATAATTATACTTTATCACCTTTTTTTACAATTTATTTGTCTTATTGCACTTTCAATTTTTAATTGTTTTTATATTTTGGGCCGTCAAATTTTTTACTTTTTTAATTATTTCATATCATGTTTTCTCCAATTATTATTAGTTTTCATATACATTTTTTATTTAAAATCCATAATTTATTCGCGCCGAAGTAAGAATTGTCCCGTTGAATTAGGAGTGATTTCTGTTATAATGTGATTTTTAATTTTTTACCTTTTTTTTCGTTTTTTTACATTTTTAATATGATTTTCCTTTTTTTGTATTGATTTGATTTACCAAATATATATTTTTTTATTTTTGGTTTTCAAAGTCTTTACAATTTGATTAGTTTGATAAGACTTCTATCACTTGTTTTTTTTTACAATTTATTATTTGTCTCATTGTACTTTTTTTTGACTTGCATCATTTACCCAAACGGGATGCCTTGGTGGCTGAAGCGAAAATTGTCTTGTTGGGTTCGGTATTTTGATGTGATTTTCGATTTTTTTTTATTTTCGGCTGTCAAAATTTTTACTATTTTATTAATTTGATATGATATTTTCTGCAATTATGATTGGTTTTCACATACAGTTCTTGTTTAAAGTCCATCATTTATCCCACTAGATCACCTTAGGGGGTAAATTGAAAACTGTAATTTCCGTTATGATTGATTTTCTATTTTTTACTACATTTTTAATATGATTTTCGTTTTTTTTCATATTTCTTTGATTTGATTTACCAAACTTTTTTTATTCATTTTTATTTTTTTGGCTTTCATAGTTTTTATTATTTTATTGATTTGATACGATATTTTTCTCCAATTATTATTCGTTTTCACATACATTTTTTCTTTAAAATCCATCATTTATTCCAGCGGGTCGCCATTGGGGCTGAAGTGAGAACTGTCCCGTTGGGTTAGGCGTGATTTCTGTTATGATGTGATTTCGATTTTTTACATTTTTCCCAGTTTTTTTGAATTTTTTACTACAATGTTAATATGATTTCCATTTCTTTTGTATTTCTTTAATTTGATTTACCAAAAAAAATTTATTCATTTTTTTTTGGCTTTCAAAATTTTTACTATTTTATTATTTTGATACAATATTTTTTCCAATTATTATTAGTTTTCACATACATTTTTTTTTTTAAATCCATCATTTATTCCAGCGGGTCGCCTTTGGGCTGAAGTGAGAACGGTGGCGTTAGGTTAGGGGTGATTTCCATTATGATGTGCTTTTCGATTTTTTACCTTTTTCCTAGTTTTTTTTGAATTTTTTACTACATTTTTAATATGATTTACCAAAATTTTTTTGTTCATTTCTTTTTTGGCTTTCTAAATTTTTACTATTTTATTGATTTGATATTTTTTTGGCTTTATTGATTTTCACATACATTTTTTCTTTAAAATCCATCATTTATCCTAGCGGGTCGCCATTGGGACTGAAGTGAGAATTGTCCCGTTGGGTTAGAAGGTTTTTAAAATTTTTACTACATTTTTCTTATGATTTTTCGTTTCTTTTGTATTTTTTTGATTTGATTTACCAATTTTATTTTTCTTCTGGCTTTCCAAATTTTTACTATTTTATTGCTTTGAAACGATACACTTTTTTTGTAAAATTTATCATTGCTGAAGCGAGAATTGTCCTATTGGGGTAGGGGTGATTTCCGTTATGATGTAATTTTCGATTTTTTACTTTCCCAGTTTTAAAATATTTTTACTATATTTTTAATATGATTTTTTCGTTTCTTTTATATTTCTTTAATTTGATTTGCCAAATTTTTTTTATTCATTTTTATAATTTTTGCTTTCAAAGTTTTTACAACTTGATTAGTTTGATGATACTTGATTACACAATTTTATAATTTGTCTCGTTACTCTTTTTTTTTACTTGCATCATTTACCCAAATGGGATGCCTTGGTGGCTCAAGCGAAAATTATCCCGTTGCGTTTGTGGTGCTTTCCCGTTTTGATGTGTTTTTCGATTTTTAATTCAGTTTTTAGTAATTTTTTTCTACATTTGTTTTTTAAAATTTTCCTTCTTTGGTATTTGATTTTTATTTAAAAAGTTTTTTAATTTATATTTATATTTTGGGCCTTGAAAATTTTTACTATTTTATTTATTTGATACGACATTTTCTCCAATTATTATTAGTTTTCACATACATTTTTTTTTTAAATCCATCAGTTGTTCTAACGGGTCGCCTTTTGGCCTGAAGTGTGAATTGTCCCGTTGGATTAGAATTGATTTCCCTTATGATATAATTTTTTATTTTTTACGTTTTTCCCGGCTTTGGAATTTTTTTACTACATTTTTAATATGATTTGCCAATTTTTTTATTCATTTGTATATTTTTAGATTTCAAAGTTTTTACAACTTGATTAGTTTGATGATACTTGATTACGCTGTTTTACAATTTATTATTTGTTTCATTACTCTTTTTTTGTACTTGGCATCATTTGCCCAAACGAGCATACACCATTTGTTTTATCATAATTTCGCTTTTTAAATATCTTAAATTTTCTTTTTTCTTTTTTTGACATATATCATTTACCCCAATGGGATGCCTTGGTGGTTGAAGCGAAAATTGTTTCGTTGGATTTGGGGTGATTTTAGATTTTTAATTCACTTTTTAGTAATTTTTTTGATTACATTCGTTGTTTATAATTTTTTTGTTCTTTAGTATTTGCGTTATAATGTGATTTTCGTTATAATGTGATTTTCGATTTTTTACCTTTTTGCCAATTTTTAATACGATATTCGATTCCTTTGTATTTTGTTGTTTGATTAACCAATTTTTTTTTCTCATTTTTTTTTTTGGGTTTTAAAGTTTTTACAACTTGATTAGTTTGCTTTGTCTTACAATTTATTATTTGTCTCATTACTCTTTTTTCTTTACTTGCACTATTTACCCAAACGGGATGCCCTGGTGGTTGAAACGAAAATTGTCCCATTGTGTTTGGGGTGATTTTTTTTTCTTATACAGTTTTTAGGTTTTTTTTTTACTACATTTGTTTATTAAAATTTTCGTTCTTCGGTATTTCTTTTATTTACAAAGTTTTTTAATTGTTTTTTATATTCTGGGCCTTTAAAGATTTTACTATTTTATTGATTTGATACGCTATTTTTTCCGACTATTAAATATCCAAAAATTGTCCTCTTGATGATACTTGATTACTTTGTTTTACAATTTATTATTTGTCTCATTACTCTTTTTTCTTTACTCGCACTATTTACCCAAACGGGATGCTGGTTGAAACGAAAATTGTCCCATTGTGTTTGGGGTGATTTTTTTTTTCCTACTACTTTTGTTTATTAAAATTTTCGTTCTTCGGTATTTTTTTTATTTTGATTTACAAAGTTTTTTAATTGTTTTTTTATATTTTGGGCCTTCAAAGCTTTTACTATTTTATTGATTTGATACGCTATTTTCTCCGATTATTATTGGTTTTCATATACCTTTGAGGCTGAAGTTAGGGGTGATTTCCATTATGATGTGATTTTCGATATTTTACTTTTTTCCGAGATTTTTGAATTTTCTTACTACATTTTTAATATGATTTCATTTCATTTCTTTTGTATTTTTTTATTTGATTTACCAAACTTTTTTATTCTTTTTAATATTTTTGGCTTTCAAGCTTTTACAACTTGATTAGTTTGATGATACTTGATTACCTTGTTTAACATGCATCATTTGGCCAACGGGCTGCCTTAGGGGCTCAAGTGAAAATGTTTTTTTTACTAAATTTGCTTATTATAATTTTCGATCTTAACTTGATTATTTGATATGATATTTTTCCAAATATTATTGGTTTCCTTATACATTTTTTCTTTAATATGCATTATTCTTTCCAACGGGTCGCTTTTGGGACTGAAGTGAGAACTATCCCGTTGAATTATGGGTGATTTTAGATCAAACATTTTTCTCAGTTTTTTGAACTTTTTTACTACATTTTAATATGATTTTCGTTTCTTTTGTATTTCTTTTATTTGATTTACCAAATTTTTCTTTTCATTTTTATATTTTTGGCTTTCAAAGTTTTTATTAATTTGGTATGATACTTGATTATTTTTTTTTTCAAATTATTATTGGTTTTATTATACTCCTTTTTTTTTACATACAACATTTACCCCAACGAAATGCCTTGGGGCTGAAGCAAAAATTGTCCAGTTGCGTTAGGGGTGATTTTCGAATTTTAACTTTTTTCATAGCTTTTCTAATTTTTTTGCATCTTTACTTGTTTAATATGATTTTCGTTTTTTTTGTATTTCTTTGATTTTGATTTACCAAATTCTTTTGAATTGATTTTTATATTTTTGGCATTCAAAATTTTTACTATTTGATTAGTTTGATATAATATTTTGAATTTGTTTATTGATTTTATATTTGATTATTATGTTTTCCAACTTACTAAATATTTGATTATCCTTATTTATTTCTATAATTAAATCATTATGTGAATTTTACGCCGCAATTTTTTTTTTTTTTTTTTTAAGTTCAACTCATGATTTTCCTAAAAATTACTTTCAAAATAATGTTCATATTTTTAAAATATTAGAATTTCAAAAAATTCCAGTATTTTGACCCAAAACTCGATCTTTTCTATATAATTAAGTGAAATAGATGATGCTGGCTGGAAATGGTCACCACTTCTATTTCAAACCTATCTAAATAAAGTTTAGATATACGTGTACATATTCATAAATTATTTAATGAACAAATTATGTAAATGTCGAAATTGCTAACTCAGAAACTGAACTATTTTATAAACTCAAGTTCCATTTATTCATAGCTGAAATAAATTGAGAGTTTTGATGGATATTTAAAGTTTTATGATCAATATATAAAATTTAGATAAATATTTCTCCTTCATCCGAAAAAACAAATATAGGAATTGAGTTAAAAACCAACCGTTTCAACTCCATAAAACCTCGAATTTTTCTGTTCATGAAATTATATGCAATCTGAAAGTTTACACTCAAACATACTTGATGCTTAAGATTGATGAATAGTAGAAATGGAAAAACATAATGTTTGGATATCACAAACTGTTATTTGTATAAGATTGACGGCTTACTTGTTACCACAAAGTATGAATAACGATGAAACCTGCCAACTTACAGTGCCTAAGCATCATCTTTTCTCTACAAAATTTATTAAATGAGTTTAATTGATTCATGTGGGACATGCTAAAATAGCTCATAT
>JAYMTB010001888.1:0-10140 GCA_036897585.1 Francoa sonchifolia | reverse complement strand
ATTACTTGAGATCTTTCTCATTGAAAGAAACTGCTAGAGCTTTGTTCTTGAGACTTCTCTTCGTCAAGTGCCGACCTCGAGAGGGCGGACCTTGTGCTTCGTCTTCCATTTCAGCATCCATTGGAACTGCTACGCCAAGGTTTGGTTGCCGCGCCAATTTGCAGAAAGCGTTTGGAGGTTTTCTTCCGATTAATCTGGGCCGAGATGGGCTTTTGGACTTCGTTACTAAATTGGGCCTCGGCCCAACTAAGTAAAGTATAGCCTACCCTGTTTGCGGGCCGTTGAGCCCAAAATGGGTATGGGCTTTAGCCACATTTTGAAGGAATTTTTTTAAAAAACAATTCATATTTTAATTTTATTTTTTTAAATTAAGAGGGGCTGGCTCGGAAGGTCCAAGCTCGGCCATATATGTATAAGACTTGGACTCAGATCAGGCCCTAATATTGGAAACCAAGGCCCAGCTTGGCCCATTATTAATAGGGTCGGACTTGGCTTGGCTTGTAACTTTCGATACTAATCTTTCAAACTTTTTCATGACACTTTCGCCGAACGTGTAAGATTCTAGAGGTGGCTCATATTACGTTCAAGTGTAGTACTTAATTCCGCAGCTTATAGTAAGTTTCGTACATTTCAAATGTTAGAGTTGAAGTTGCATGTAAATGAATAATACATAATTTAAAATAAAACAAAATTTAGTTGAAATTTAATTTCATTATATTTTAAATATTAATTTCGGTGATATCAACTATTAACCCTTATATATGAAATTGAATTAACTATAAACATTACATAAGAGTGGCCAAAAGGATGACCAAGTCAATACAAACTAAATGGATGGAATGCCACTTCCTAATTCAATGATCATCCTTCATCCTTTAAATTACCTCAAATTTCTATTTTCATCATTCCCATCAAAACCCTAAAAAATTCCGAGTTCACGAAAGGAAAAAAGACCTGCATTTTCGATTTTTGTGGTAGTTTGAAAGAAACAAAGGATACACGTTTGAGAAAGAAATCAAGATGAATGATTTAATCTCGGGTTCGTTTAAAAGGTATGCGGGCGTCAAGGAGCCTGGTTTAAACGATGTGGAATCGGGAAAGGAGACTGTAAATCTAGATAGATTCTTCGAAGACATTGATAAAGTGAAAAATGATATGAGCAATGTTGAAATATTGTATAAGAAATTGCAGGAAGCCAATGCAGAGAGCAAAACTGTACATAATGCTAAAACAATGAAACAACTACGAGCACGAATGGATTCGGACGTTGAACAAGTTTTGAAACAGGTGAAAATCATTAAGGCGAAGCTTGAAGCACTTGAAAGGTCGAATGCAGCACATCGGAGCCTGCCAGGGTGCGGTCCTGGTTCATCTGCAGATCGAACCAGGACATCAGTGGTTAGTGGGCTGGGGAAGAAACTAAAGGTCTTGATGGATGATTTTCAGAATTTACGAGCACAAATGACAAACGAATATAAGGAAACCGTTGAACGAAGATATTTTACAATTACGGGACAGAAGGCAGATGAAGAAACAATTGAGAATCTAATATCGAGTGGAGAAAGTGAAAGTTTCTTGCAAAAGGCAATTCAGGAACAGGGAAGAGGTCAAATATTAGATACGATATCAGAAATTCAAGAAAGACATGATGCTGTAAAAGAGATTGAGAAAAACTTACTTGAGCTTCATCAGGTTTTCTTAGACATGGCTGCACTTGTGGAGTCTCAAGGTCACCAACTCAATGATATTGAGAGCCATGTTGCACACGCTAGCTCATTTGTCAGAAGAGGGACTGAACAGCTTCAGGTTGCCAGGGAGCATCAGAAGAACTCGAGGAAGTGGGGGTGTATTGCTGTAGGCCTTGCTGCTGTCCTCATTGTTATCCTCATAATTCCAATCCTACCTTCACTCCTGGCATTCTTTTAGATTGTAAAGCAAGTTAGAGAAATTCAGTTCTATCTAGAAATTGAAAAATCAAAACTACAAAGTTTGGACAAATTTCATCCCTTTTTTCGTTGTCACAAACAGAGCTGAATTGTAAATTGTTCATGAGAACTAACCTGTGAAAAAATTGTATACTTTTAAGATAAAAATGCCATGTAATTGACCTGTACTTTAGTATTCAAATTGAATACGAGATCTAACCTTGATTGCATCTAATGATAGTAAGTATAACTTGCGATCATACAATTTCCTGTCTCGGAAAGAATGATTTCACCTTCACTTCGGTAGGATGACATTCTAAATCTACTTTTGAAATTGGGATTGCAAATCCATGATTGAACAAATTAACACAACTACTTTATGGTTTAAACTCCATTCCACCTCTTTCCGACACTAAAGTTAGTCTGCCCAGAATCTTGGAGCAAATCCTCCATGCAAAGACACAAAAACTGAAAAAGATAGACAACTTAGCTAACACCGACGATTTCCCTTGGTAATGTGCCAGTAAGAATGCCAGCTTTACCACATTAAAGTAAGTAATCATCAAACATAGGTTCTGATAGTTCTAAACTTGTAATCTAATATCAGATAAGCATGCAGGCAATGACTGCATTCCGAAACCATACAAAAAAAAAGGAAAAATCGAATTGAGCTCAAAGAGCTGGTATGATGGAAAGCTTCTTTTGCCTTTTGTTTTATGAAGCAGATTCCTTCAGGCTATGAGGACAAGACAGCTTTAACCCTCTGCATAGGGTGGGGCTGGGTTAATTGTTTCCCTTCATGCATGTGGACTTTGCATCAAATGAATTTTGTGACATCAATGTGGTTGCTCAATTAGGTTAGACACCACAAAGGTGGCTTCAGCTGGGAAGAGGATCTCACAAACAAACAGGAGACCTGCATGATGGTTTCGTATCAAGGGTGACGAATAAGAGTAGAATGTAGTTGTAGAAAAGAACTGTGGTGAAAAAAAGGAAACAGAGAGGTAGCACAAGCTCTAACCAAAACAGCCAGAGAATGATTTGCAGTAAGCGTTCAGCATAAAATCTGAAAAAAGTATGGATTTACACACAAAAGGTTCACAAAAAAAAACTATTTATCAGAAGAATACACAACATAATCAGTGCGCCACTGGTGCTAACGGAAAAAAGCTAGTAGAGTTTCAGAGGAAACTGTGGGAATCAAGTTCGTGAAACCTTGCTCGCTGTAACCAGTAATAGCTCTCAATCATGCTGTATTAAGGTCGGAATCAGCAACACAAAATGTCAAGCAAGAACCATATACAGTATCATAAATTTCATTCAAATGAACAATTTTACTATAGTCAGATGACGAAATTTTTTAAACAAAATCATTATAGTCTGATGAAGAATTTAGAGACCTCTTGCAAACATAAAAACATGTGAGTATACATCTCTGGATCACAGTTTTTCCGATAAATACTGCATTCACTCTCAAAATCTGTAAGCTGTCTTAGGATTATAAATCCTTTTCATGTCATCAGTGAATTCTACCCAGTTGCATCAATAAACTCAAAACAAAATATACTAAATCACACACAAAATAAGAGCCATGACCACTTATTTACAGGCTTTATCAAAACAAATCAAGTACCAGCATTTGGCAAAGCTGCCATAAATGAATTGTATGCAGACTCCAGATCAAAATGAAGTTGTCGCGCCTGCTGCTCAGTTAGCTCGTCTGCTGCCCCCATCTTCGACAATCTTGAAATCCACTCCTTCATCTTTATCTTCCCTTCAAAGTCTGCTGGAAGGATTGTCAACTTGTTAAGCGATGCAGAGAGGTCAGAAAGCAATGGATGCACTTGGTCCACTGCCACCATATTCAGTTTCAATGAGTCCATCGCTGTTATAAAATTCTGCACGCATTCTGCCACAATGGCAGCCGAGGGGGGGGGAGAGGACGGAGGAGCTAGACGGTGCTCCACTGTGGCAGGCACCCCAGAAGTCACAAGACGGTTTAAAGCAGCTGGGCAATCCATTTTATAAGTATCTGCAAACCTCTCAATGCTGGGCACAGTATCTTTGAGCGTGTAAGCTAAGGTCTTAAAATGAGCAATAAGCTTCTGACATTCTATTTCATATTCATTCGAAGGAATTATGTCCCTAATATAAGCCTTTTCAAGCTTTTCAGTAGCCTTAATAATCGCATATAACTCAGCAAAATTCTCATACATTTCTCTCTCGCGCTTGTCGTTCCAAAGCTTGACCTCCATGTTATATACAGATGTATATGTATAACTTTCTCAGATTATAAACAATAGGAAACCTTGTAAATCTATCGGATTGGAGAAGAGAACGGGACACGCGCAAGGAGAGCAACCTTATTCACTGCATAATAATCAAATAAGCAAACTCAACAAATTGAAACACATAAAAACCCAAAGTTTCGAATCTCAACCTCTCCATTAACCCAATCAAACACCAAAATCAAATCAACTAAACCTAGTTCATCAATTGAAAATATGAACAAACTAGGTCACAACAATGAACATTGATTCTTAACCTTATTCACTGCTAAACACATCAAGAAAACTAATTACAACCTTCAAACTCAACAAACTGAAACACAAAAAAGCCCTAAGTTTCGAATCTCAACCTCTCTATTCACCAAATCAACTGAACCTAATTCATCAATCGAAATCCAAATTAACAAACTAGGTCACAAAAACATAATCAAAATCCACAAAAACAACATCATAAAAAAGCGATTAAACAAGATCGAAGGAAACCCTAACCTTGAGAACGAAAACACGCGTATTTGTGAGGTCTGTTTCTGGTAGTTGTTCGTCGGAAAAAAGGGAAAACGGACAGAGAGAAAGGGAAAAAGAAGTTAGCGTGTGAATGGAGAAGTCTTGTATTGAATATATGAATGATGATTACAATTACTGCAGCTGACGCCATCTACGTGTTGCAGTATATATGACTTAAAATCGCCATTTTTATTTTCTCTGTGTTTTTCTGGTTTGCTTCTTTTACAACATACTGCCAAGATTTTCACTATTGGGCTCTATTAGGCCCATTGAAATATGGGCTTAGCCCATTGTAAGCTGTGGCCCATGAATTTATGGACTTTTTCCTCCGGCCCATTTTTTATAAAATTAAATTAAAAAGCAATTTCAATAGCATACCACATGATCAATATGGGCTTAAAAAAATTAATCATAAGCTAATTGTAAATACTAAATATACAGGTTACATTATATAATAAGATATGTCATTACTCTATATTACATTTGGTTTATAGTCACGATTATTATTGGACATCTATAATAATGGGAATAAAGTATACCAAGTATGTTAAAGGAATAAGTAATATCTATAGTAACAGACTCTGAAACCTATATTGAGAGTTTATATCCATCATCATGAATAACTTCCATTATATAAGTTTATTGGAAACAAAATATACTAAATCACATGTGCTAAAGATAGAGTTTAAACCTATATTGAATGTTAAATAATGTTATCCTCTCTCCCTATAACATGTAACACATTGCCTTAAACCCTCGAAATTGACTTGTTGCTCCTTCTACTCTCAAGTATGTAATAAATTGTTTCTATCTTGAAGTTCCGTCTATTATAACGTTAATTGCTGACATGATTATTATTTTTTTATTTTTAATAAAAAATAGTTCATTAATATTTTATTTCACTTCATTTTATTTTTTGTTATTTTTATTTATTTTTCAAATTTTTAAATTTGTTTGTTTATTTATTTATTTTTTCTTTTTCAAATAGATGGCCAGCTAAAATATTAAAATTTAGAAAGATATAAAAGTTGGAAAGAAAAATAATACAAAAAAAAAAACTACAATGTGGACGAAATTTAAAAAGAAAACATAAATAAAATAACGAAAAACATAATTTTTTTAATAATTAAAAAATAATAAAACAATATGTTACGTTATCACTGAATGGTAATAATAGACAGAACTTGACGGTAAAGAGCAATATAATTGAAATTGGGTATTTAGGGAATAACAAATGATTTGTGAGAGTTTAAAGCAAAAAGTTTAGAGAATAAATTATATATAAACCTAAAACTTCTTAAAACTTTTATCATTTGGTGCACCCCATTAAGCTAATTGTTATTTACATTTTTGCTACTCTGTGCTAAGCTCGCTCTATAAAAATATTTATATGAGTATTTTCGTTCATTTTTCCAATTTTTTATTTGTTCGATTTCATCACTACTTTTTATTAGCGACTAACCCAAACTTTAATCAAATATAGTACCAAATACATTTTTGTAAGTTGAAAAAAATAATACCTCAAATTTTTTCAATACAATTTAGATTAATTCTTAATACAAAATGACAAATTGGTGCAAGTGCAACTTAATAAAACACATACCAAAAAAGCTATTTTCCGTTAAAACAATCTGGAAAGTGAAAAACACGATTTTGCCCTTAAAGTGGCAGCAAAGAAACTCTCAACATAAAAGTGGAGGATTACTTGCAATGAAAAATAAGCAAGGAATTTCAAAACATTACATTATTACAAACATTTCATGTTCATATATTTCTTCATCTAACAAACAATTATGGGTTCGGGTCGAATAGTTTTTGCCCTAATCGGCTTTTCTGCATCTTTCTTATTATGTTTGCCGTATTTGAAGGAGCGATTTAGGCAAAAGATAATGACAGAGAGACTGAGGATTGTAAATGAAGCGTTAGAAAATGCTGAAGAAAGAGTTGAAAGGTTTGAAGAAAGGCATGATAGGATTTTGAATCAAATGTGTTCGTATTATTTGACTAACAAAGGGTTTGAGGAAACTTTGGAAGGCGCGCGAGCTGCGATGAATGAGACATTGGAATTTGCTGTTGGTTTGAGGAGGATGAGGATGAAGATTATTAGTTCTATTAGTTCGGGTCAATATGATGTTTTGACAATAAATAATTAAAAATAAAAATATTTATCTAATAATGATGCTAAAAGGTGAAATATTGTTATGTATTAGTGCGTTCTATGTTCTATGATAGATTGTGTAATGAGAAATTTTATTTAAAAGAAGAATTTGTAGTTATATTGAATTAGATGAAGAGTTATGGTTAATATTGAGTTTCCTTATTATTAATTTAAAACAGGATGGTTGACTATAAAATAGTATTTAATTAATTTACCAAATTTGAAAAGAAGTGGGGATAGCTCAGTTGGGAGAGCGTCAGATCTGAAGGTCATGTGTTCGATCCACATTCACCGCATTTATTTTACATTTAGCCTCCGTCAAATTCAATTAGGATTATTTGAATTTTAATCTATTTAAATTTTGCCCAAATTTATAACTCAAGTGTAATTTGACCCTAAATTTGAGTTAAAGATGGAGATGATGAAATCGTGAGATTAGGTTAAAGATGAATTTAGAGAACTTACTGAAAGTGAGAATATGAAAGAAACGGAGATGGAGATGGAGATGATGAACTTCTGAACTTAGGTCAAATTGCACTTGAGTTAAAGATGACTATGATGAAATCGTGAGATTAGGTTAAAAATGAACTTAGAGAATTTACTGAAATTGAACTGGTGAGAATAGGAAAGAAACGATGATAGAGATGATGAACTTATGAACTTAGGTCAAATTGCACTTGAGTTAAAAATGAAGATGATAAAATCGTGAGATTAGATTAAAGATGAACTTAGAGAACTTACAGAAATCGAACTGGTGAGAATAGGAAAAAAGCGGAGATGGAGAATAGACTTCTTAACTTAGGTCAAAGATGGAGATGATGAAATTGTGAGATTAGGTTAAAGATGAATTTAGATCAAATTGCAAATTAGGAAAAACAAATAGACAAATTCACTTGAGTTATCAATTTGGGCAAAATTTAAATAAATTAAAATTTATGGTCAAATTCAAATTATTCCAATTGAATTTGACGGAGATTTGGACGGGATGTACCCAATTGAATACAATTTTGAAGTTTAAAACTGACATTGACAAAAAAAAAATTCAAGTACCTAATTAAATATAACATATAAGTTCAGATACCAAATATACAAATAAGCCTATTTTTTATTATTTAGAAATGTCATACCCAAACTCTATTTTTTTTTTTTATTGTTTAACAAAATCTATTTTTTTTTTTTTTTTTTTTTTTTTTTTTTAAAAATATCATACTCAAACCAAACTCTATTTTTTTTTTTTGAGTCACGCATTTTGTTTTAATTTTTTTAAACTCAATTAAACTCAAACTCACTATCCAAACTTTATTTTTTCGCTTTAATATCATTCACGTCATTAATTTTGTTATTTTCTCAATTCAATTCGATTGCACGTAACTTTTCGCTTCAATGTCTTCCTTGTCATGAACTTCATCATTTCAAACCATTAAGTTTTATACCTCTGTCTATGGGATAACTCATTTAATCCATTTCTTATTAAAAAAAAAAGAAAATTGGATTATGCACTAACAAAAAAAATATCGAAATATCCCAATGTGAAAATTGGAAATCATTCTTCATAAATCAATATAATCAAATAATCATAATTAACTCTTTTAAAAAATAAAATTTTAAATACAATATTGCCCTTCAGACTGTAATAAAGTAGTCCCCAAACTATCATTTGTAATATTTTACTCCTCAAATTTAGTCTTTATAACAAAGTACCTCGTGCCGTTAAATTTTCTGTTAATTTTCTGTTAATTTTCTTTTTCTTTTTCCTTTTCTGTTTTCTTCTTTTTCTATCTTCTTCTCTCGTTAATCTTGGAAGGAATTGAGATAAATCGGCCGATGAATATTCCTTCGGAAAAAAAAGTTAATTTCATCCACATATCAGTGTTGATGTAGATAGATATTGTAAAGAATTTTGTGGGTTTCGAAAAATGGTTGTTATAAAAGGGAAAAACGATTATGAAATTGGAATAAATCGGAGAATTAAATTGAGATTAATTGAGAATTTTGATGAGATTCTGGGATTTGGGTATTTAAAAAAAGAGTAAAAGTGTCTATCGAAAGAATTTGAAGAAAAATGATGAAATTGAAAGTTTTTGAAAGTGCAACAATGGTGGAAGTGGGTGTTTTTGTGGGATGAATAACAACATAGGAAATCAAAACTCAATTCCATGTTGATTTTTGGCCAAATGATAAAAAGAGGAAGAAAAGAGAAGAAAAAATAAAAAATAAAAATTTAACAGATTTGACGGTAGAGATATTTGTCACATACTCTAAGTTTGTGGATAAATATTTTTTTATAATAGTTTGGAGAGTAATAATATCCTTATGGTAAAATAAATAAAAATAAGCCTTCTACTAGCTATAGCACCATTGCTAAGCACAAGGAGAAAATAATACCCTCCATCCAAACTTATCCTACTGGATTTAAGTTAAAAAATCTTGATTTGGAATTAGCACAAATATAAGAAATGTTAATCAAACAATTAAAGGATTTCAGTCTACACACTCTAAGTACTGAAATATCCGATTTCGAAATACGAATGATGGATAAAGAAAAACAATCAAAGGTATTGCAAAATGAGATAAATAGACTCAAACAATATTCTAGCAAATATGCTGATAGACCGATTCATAATCGGTTTTATTATCCGAGGCCAACACCTCAGAATATTCTTTATGAAGAACATGAGTATACAAACTAGTATGTTTCCTTTAATGGAAGAGAGATTTATGAATGAAATATTGACGAGTATAATAATCACATTTATGGGTCATTGAGTAAAGTTTATGGGCAATTTGAAATATTGAAAACTATGGAGGAGCAAAATGTTATTGAAGTAAAAAGTAAAACATTGGCCGAAGATTTTCACTTTACCGTTCGCATATTGAGAGCAATGATTGGTGTTCATCGTCTTTCAATCTTTGTCGTGAAGCTACAGCGATCATAGATTATCACGCAACGTAATGTTTATACGTTTCAATCCTGATAAATGGAGCTGTTAGGCGAAAGTATCCTTCCCGTTTGAAGGATCGAATCTCTGTTGGTCAATTCTAGGGGTCAACATTTCATAAACCTAATTCTGAAAGGTACAAATCTTCAATCTCTGTTTTTGATTTATATTTTCTGCTGTATTGAACTGAAGTTCGTCAATGAAACATTCTGGTGAACTTGTAATTGAATTTAGGTTTTTTTTTTTTTCCAGTGTTGTGAAAGGAAATGTGTGGATTTGGGATGTTGTGGATTGGGAGAGTGCTTGTTCTTCTCCAATTTGTTTCT
>JAYMTB010001887.1:0-10140 GCA_036897585.1 Francoa sonchifolia | reverse complement strand
CTATAGCATTCAAATGCATCTCTCTCTCTCTCTCAATTTGATTCTGATTCTGATTTCACCTGGGTCTATACCAAATACTAAAAAGTCTGCATTTTTACAAAAACTGGAAGAACCCAGAACCTGACTTTTTTGGAAAAATTGAATTGATTATGAATGGAATTTACCTCCATTGGAGAACCGGGTATCAACGTGGCAACATAGTTCTGACATCATGGCCAAAGAAATTGATGAAATCTGTCTACTTCCAAACATAAATTTCGACATAATGATGAATTTGTCAGAATTCCCAAAACAATACAAAAACAGAAACTTGTAAATTAGGGTTTAGGACAGAATTTGGGGAAGGATTCCAAAGTACAAAGATTCCCAGATCTTTCAACGCTTTTGCTCTTTTTTTACCACAATTGTTTGAAAAGAAATTCAGGCAGCATATTTTTGTGGGGTTGTAAAATAATGACTTTTTGGCTGATTCTAGTTTTTAACTTTTCAGCCATTTTTGGGGATAGACTGTCAAAATTCAGGAATTTTCAGAAAATAATGACCAATAGTGAAATTGTGGCGAGTTTCAGACCATAATCTTCGCTTGTGAAAGCGATGACTATGGTGTGAAACACACCATTGATCATTATTTTTCAAAAAGTGCCATTTTGCCTAAAACTCATGTCATGTTACACTTGAGTCGTGTCAAACATATGCAAACTCATACAAGACCTTTTTACTACGCGGAGAAGGCAATTCTTCGCAAAAACATGTATCAACTTGGATTATAATCAACAATGGAACAGTTTTATACAAATTTGTACACAAATATTGAGCTAGGAGATTACATAGGTATAGAAATAGGATTCATGACAACAAGATCGTATAATATTGAGTAATATTATGGACCGGAAAGTATTCTTCCAAATTTCGGTGAATATGGGTAAGAAGAACGATTTAGAGGTGGAATTTCAACATTTCGAGCTTCAATCAGATTATCTCTAGATTCATATTGATTCATGCCAGCATTTAGAACACCATAATAAGCGGAGACGGGGGTTGTTTGAACGACCTTAAAATGGGATGGCTGTTGGACGAGTTGGGAAGTCAGTGTTCGCTGCTGCTCGTTGGATGTGGTGTTAGTGGTGGAGCTAATCCCGACTCCAAGATTAAGGCTAATTTTGTTGCTTTCGTCTGATCTAATCCTTGTTGCTCCAGTTACAGACATTGGTGCTGCCATGTCGTGACAACTTGACTTGGCAGAAGGAACCTCGTGATTGTGTTTTCCTTCATATGTTGTTATCACTCCTTTTGGATCATGTGATGCCCTTTCTACGTGTTTTCTAACAGGACATCCGGGATTTGTACACTTGTAATAACTCCTGAATAACAAGTAAAGACAAGATACATCATAAATTCTGTGGGAAGATTTATGCAATCGAATATTGATCATTAGGATACGATAAGCTATATGCAAGCCCAAGTAACGCCACATGTTAACAAACGGCTGCTGATCCCTTAAGCAAAAATTCTTTGGTTAAAAGTTAAGATGTAAATAAGATCATTATTACAGAGGTCCCTTTCTCTACTCAAATAGACTGTAATCGACAACCCTCAATCCATATTGTATGGTTAAAAAGTACAATGTCACCAAAAAAAAGATTATGAGTGGTCCACTGTTCTTTTCAATCAAACAGCTGTCCAAGTTAAGCAAAGGCTCAAATTTCCAAGCAACCAAGTGGGCAGAACGTTGGGATGTAATGTCAATGATGATAAGATCTCTATCAAGGTAAGTTTGATTTCACAATTGAAAAATCATCGATAAAAAAGTAAAGGTGGGCATCTAGAAAAATAATCAATTGACAGCCTATCAAAAAGAATGCATTAAGCAAAAGACCAACCGGAAACAAAGTTATACTAGTCTGAGTAAAAAAATAGTATAAAAGAATTGATATAGAAAATGAAGCATTTACCAAAGGTAAGTACTTGAAAAAAATATTTCGATTATTTGATCAGGACAGACAACTTAAAGCAGATCAGATCAATAAGAAACATTAAACCATTACTCTATGCTTGAAATCAAGAAAACATACCTTGGATTAGGATTGCCTCTCACAACTTTCTGCCCATATTTGCGCCAACGGTACCCATCATCAAGTATATCGACCTCACTCAAAGTTTGAACAACAACATGCGGTTCCCGAATAGGCTTGATAATAGGGGTGATGTCAAGCCCCCCAAAGTCCATCTTCCTGCTCAATATAATTTAGAAGTTGACTGGTTAGCTCATTTATCCAACTGCTAGGAAAAGCTTAAGGCCTTGAATCATAGTACCTTTTCTTTAATGAAGGATCGTCATCGTCAATCACATCACTCATCCTATTTGACAGGGGACCTGCACCTTCAACTTCTTCAACATTCTCTGTAACAGAAATATATTTTAAAAAGCGCATTATTTTATTATGATGTGCCAATTACAAAAAAAAAGCACCACAAAGTTTCTTTACCATCATAGCCATTTATAGATGATATCTTGTCAGTCATTTCATCTTGCATGGACATAGCAGCACCCGGAGTATATCTGCGGCTTTGTTGAGGCTTAGGATGATCATGTGTGCCTTTGTAGATAATCTCTGTTATCCGTCCATCATGAGAGCGCTCAAATAGCTTTTTCACCTCGCAGTTGGGATGTGTACATTTGTAATAGCTGCGGGGAAACTCGCTTCCTTTAACATGTTTCTGTCCATACTTTCGCCAGTTGTATCCATCCTCAGCCAGCCTCTCAGATACAACTGAACTGTCACTTCCCTTATGATCAGTCTGTGCCGTTAAGACCCCAGTATCCCGTTGCCCTTTTTGGTTTAATTCATCTGAATCAACTTCAGCAGGAACAGTAGCTCCTCCAGTAACCATGTGTACAGATGCTATTTGACATAACCCATTTGAAGAGACTGCCATCTCATTTATTATCAAAGATGATGCAATTAATTGAGTATGGCACTGACCTTGGACTTGGACAGATTCTTCACTTGTCTCATGGTTCATATCTGCAGGAGCCTTCAAATAAATTAAAACATCAGGTAAGCCAAACTCCTACATATATCATGCTTCATTTGTAGATTCAAGCAAAAGAGAATTACGATAAATTCTGGATTTATGAACCTGATCAAATATCTACTGGAAACAATAGTGCTGAAATGTTATTTACAGTTTCATTATCAAATGTTAAGGAATTGTTGTTTTTCTAAAGAAATTACCATATTTGAGCGAGTACAGGGTTTAAACTCAAAGCAACTGGGTTTCTGTTCTTCTAATGTGTTGATACTTGAGCACACAGTAGCTGCTGAATATTTAGCAGCACCAATAGAGGCATGCACCATTTGCGGCTTACTGAAAGAACCAGTAGTAGGGGAAGGCTCTGCCTGCAAGTCCAACAAAACCGAAGAGAAGTATTGATCCATATGTTATTTCACCATTGACAATGCAGAGTATTAAATTTTAGGAAGGACCCATAGAAATAACTAACATTTCTTTGTAAACAAAAAGAAAATAAAACAAGGAACCCTGTATTACCCCTGCAAGCCCAAAATCCATGAACATTGGATCAACTAATAAGTATAGCAACAGTTTTTACTTTAATGTTTCATATCTGTTAACTGACAAGGAATCAGATGAAGTTTCAAAAACCTTCTTATTGGAATGAATGAAAAGGAGATCAAACTCATGAAAACACCCAAGGTAAGTCAACTTGCTCAAGCAAGTTCATCACATGACCAAAAAAGTAAACAAAGAGCAAAGCTAGAACAAAAAAAACAAAGCCAGTAAAAAGTAGTAGAAAAACACACTATTATACTTTGATCTGGGAAATCATAAGCATGAATTCAACCACCTAAAGTGCAATTATATATATTCTTTATCACCTCCCACCTAAAGTCCTCAACCAACACTATTCATTTTTCTTCACAAATAAATAACCCGTATTGCTTTTTAATTCCACTTTCTCTCGTAATTATGGCATATTTTACAGACACCGATCAATTCCTCACTAATGTGCATATTCCTTATTCTCAAATGCACAAACGGAAAAGTTTTCTTACACCCTCTAACACCTTACACAAAAAGGAAAAGCACCGGGCAAAAAGGAAAATTCCTTACGTGAAAAAACCACACTGACATTAGAACAAAGTATACGAGCATAAAGGAGCCAACAGAGTATTGATATGTAAGCAAAAGGAATCAGAATATAAGGCAGCATAAGCACACAAAATGGATCTTCGGCTAATCAAAAACATCTAATATCACATCACTCAATTCTCACAAATTCTCCACTCTAATATTAAAATTTAAATCCACACTACACAAACCTTTTTGAGATACTGTCGCTTCACTTGCTGAGAAACTTTTGGGACCATAAAATGAGACGAATTCAAACCAAAACAACAACCCAAAAAGCTATACTAATTGCACTTCATTACCCTTTTGCTGTTTTTCCGAGCTACCAAAAAGCACAAATGATGAAGTTCATCTAAAACCAAACAAACCCTAGAGATTCAAAGAATCAGTTCCTTTTCCTAACTTCTCTCAGTAATCAATCAAACAACTTTCTCTAACCCTAATAGACCCAAAATCAATACATAACACAATTTAACACTCAAATTAAGCCAAGAACACTAACCTTCATCATATTAGAAAGTAGCACCGGAGATTCCAAAAACGACGAAGGACTCAAACCCGGAGGAATCATAATGCAAACAGACCTCGAGATCGGAAGTTTCGCCGGCGACATTAGCTTATACTTAGCTCCACCATTACCTCCCGAATCAACACGACTCATATCGGCTCCAGACTCATTATCAACACACACATTTTGGCCTTGAAAATTCATAGGAAAAAACACAACACGAAGTATAAATCGAGATCAAAATAGATAGTTGGAGAGAAAATTCAAATTCTATTTGTTTGTTGTTGTTGAAGAGTGATAAGAGAGTGTGAAGGGTTGTTGAATAGTGACGCTGTAGCTGTCGATTCAGATCCAGTTTTCATCGAGTGGTCCATTTTCAGAAATCAATGGCTGAGATTCTCTCTCACCACATTTTCACTTTTTCACATTTTTGCTCTATATCATCTCTCTCCTCTTTCTCACGCATTTGGGGTTCCACCTGAAACATACCAATTCACCATTTTCAATCTGAGAACATCCATGACTATTCTATTGAAAAGAATCTCTTGTTCCTTCTGAATTGAACCGGAAACAGAAAGCCATCGTCTTCACATCCATAAAAATGGCGAGAAAGTAGTGATTGCAGTATTTCGTTAGTGTGATTTTGCTGCTCGTCCTCCCCCTTCACCTTCATCGCAACAATTTCTCCTGAATTAGGGTTTTGCTTTAAACCAGTTGCATTTTGGATTAATTTATTAAATTAAAATTTCTTTTTTCTTTTTAGTAATTTATTATAAATAAAATTAAAATTAAAAGTTTAATATGGCTGTTTGATTAAAAATAAACAATGTCAAACTTGGAGCTAAGCTCGACTAATTATTACAGAACATAAGCATGTCTGATTTCGTTGTCATATATTCGCGCAATTCTTACAATATTAACTACAAATAATCCGAACAAAATTTGTACATTCATATGAAATCAATGTTATAGTTTCTTACAAAGATTGAAAGAGCAATGAAGTTAGTCACAATTACATTCGAGTGACAAAAGCATCTACCTTTACAAGTTTCCCTAATCTCGGACATGTTTCCCAGTCTTTCTTTTAGCTGCTGGAACTGGAAGACTTGTGATGTTTACGAGTAACTAATACAGGTGCAATACTTCAACTCAACATGCTAATTTAATCGTCCTAGCTATTATACATATTACGAAAGAATACGAGGAAGAAAAATGGATGCAATTGTTCCGGGAATCTACAGAATATTAAAACAAGAAGGGTTATAAAAGATCGGGCCAGAAATCATGTGGATTTCATCCATCATACAAATGGATATTTGCACGCCCCAAAATGATCTTAGTTCAAGAAAAATAACTCCGACACGAGACACAAAATATAGCTTCTAACATAAACTTATCGCACTAGTAGTTGTATGTACTAAAATGAGAATAGTGGTAATCAAAATGAAAAATTAGTTTCTGATAACCAGCGTTTTTAAGTTAGGATATAGCTATACCATCTAGAAACATGTTCAGAAAACAAATATTAACGTAAACTACTGAGGATAATACGATGGATGGTATTGAGGTGGCACATCATATCCACCGAAGGGAATTGGCCTATCGAAATAATTTGAAGTCATATGGGAATCTGATGGGTACAATTGGGGATTAGGAGGGTTTGGATTCGCAAGGTAACCCATTGGGGCTCCAGGCAAACCATAAAGCCCGGCTGATGATCCCGCATAAGGGGGAAAGGTGGGACCAGAGCCAACATAGCCATACGGCCCACCTGTGGAGCTCAAATACGAAGACTCTGGTAACAAACCTGTTAGTAAGCGAGATTGCTCAAATGGGGTAACTGTCGAATTGGCACCAGGTACAGTCATTGAAACTGCTGGAGGCCCAATGGGAGCCAAGGTTCGAGGATGCTTGATTCCACTTTGCTGCTGATGCTTCTTTTGCCTTTTTGATTGTTGCTTTGCTGCTTGCTGTTGCTGAGGATTGGCAGCAGGTGGTGGTACAGAGCGTTTCCTCTCTGCTTTCTCCTTCTGTAGCTGCTGCATATGCTTTTCAAGATCCCTGGGTGGATATTCAGACTCAAGCTTGTGATCTTGAATGATCTTAATTATCGATTTCAATGCACCTACTTCTTTGTCTGTGGCCTCATTCTGCATAAAGAACAAATAATTATGTGCACAGGAAACCACTTGGCTTTGAACTTGTAAACAAATTGGGGAAACTATTACCACTGACTTGAGAGAATTCCTTCCATCCTGCCAAATTTTTTGAGCAAGCTTCTTGGACTCTGCTAGGTAGGCTTTTAGAAGAGGGACTGGAGGGTATTTGTCAGTCAGCTCAAATTCAAAAATAAATTTGACAGCCAGAAGTTGTTTGCCCTCTCCAATGAGTTTCTGAATAAGATCTGCAGCACGCGAAAGAAGCATTTCAGTTCTCATCAAACTTTACTCTAAATAGATATGTGAAACTAAATGTGCCTCAGAAGCACTGGCTTCACAACCAAGTATCTCTCCCATTATAATCCAGAGGTGTCTTGGTTACATTTACATTTTTGTAGCCCACCCATTTGTTCAATATGTTAAGATGTAAATGAGATGTTGACAATAAAACGGGGCACTCCCCTTCCTCTTTCCACACTCCTCAGTTCAAGATGAAATAAATGGAGAACATCAGTTAGACCTTTTTTGGGTTAGAAATACACAACCTACCATGTCAATTTTACTTTATACTAGCTTTTACTCTTAATGTTTCCAAATATAAGAATGACATAAGCAAACTCTAAGCAATGTAAAATGCATATACATAGAATGGTGCACAATCAAGTTCCAAAGTATTGCCATTGCCTCATTCAATGAAGCTTATTACCCACTACTAATTCATTTTTATTTAGCATAGTTCCTATTAATCTTCCAATTGCTACATAACACATTCCAAAAGCGTTAAGTATAATTTTGAAATTACCTTGATCAAAAAACAATCATTTTTAGCAAGTTCTAACAGAACATCAAAATACTATGCACCTTGAAACACAATAATAACTAAAACGGGGAAAGGCTTAATTCATACATAATGCTACAAAAAGTAAACATTTTCTTTTTTTTCTCTCACACCTTAAGAAACAAATATAGACAAAGGAATCACACAACTAGATTCATCCAATAACAAGAAGCAGGTAAACGCATCAAAATTTGTGACAAATGGCATACAGTAAACACTAAACACATTAAGTGAAAATTAAATGGGTATATAAAAAATGCATTTTAACCAAGATAATTTTTCCTCACCTGGAATTTTATCAACCAAACCAATGGCACGACACAAATGGACAGCTTGCCTATACCTAGCAATGATGACACAATAATCAACAAGCTCATCCAGTTTAAGTTCAGACACCAATCCATAAGTAGCCACCAAATGCAATATCCCCAATACCTCTAACGGATTGTCTTCTTTCCTAGTAGACTTTCCTTTCCACTCAAATGCCAACTTCTTAGCCCTTTCCTTTACTTCATTACTCATTCTTGGATTAACAACCATTAATTGTTCCAACAAAAGCACACAACTCCTCCTTATTGCACATAATCCTTGGTCCTTATCACCCAAAGAGTTCAAATCCGGACTATAAAACCCTTCCATAGCATCAAGAATCATCATCCCCGGGTCTGATGCACACCTAATTGCAGCCGGAAGCTCCACACGAATATCATTCCGATCTTTCGAGTAATTATTAATAAAATCCCTCAATCCCTTCCCATCCATCTTCTCGCACAAAGATTTTAACTCCGGCCGAGGCACAACAAATTGATCCACCGTATTCAAAGACGTTGACAAGTCATTCAAGACAGACGAAGAAGGCTTTACCTCAGGCTGAACCCCTAAATCAACAATCAAACTCACCGGCTTTGATTGTGATGGTAATGCCGATGAAGACAAATCTTTTACAGCATTCGTTTGAATCGATTCATAAGATTCTAGCATCTCAAATCGCTTAGCGAGAGACTTTTGAACGGAAGAAAAGTGAGAATCGATATCGGACCATGCGAGAGAGAACGTAGAAAGAAGGGATGAGTGAGATTGAAGATCTTCAAATGCTTTTCTGAGATTCTCCTTCTTCGTATCGACAAGTTTCAGAGCTGCAGCGATCGTTTTCAGTGTCGACATGGTCGATTTCACCAAACCCTAGCAATCGGCAAGATTTTGGTTCTGAAAACCAGAAGAAAACGGGGAAGAAGGAAAGTGACGACGAGCCTGGAAACGGGTGGGTCGAAACGACGTCGTATAGAACATTAATTTTAATACGAGACTTAAGACTCCATTAAATTTAAATTGCTAAATTAAACAAATAAAAATAATTCAGTTATACAGATAACCACGCATACTGTAGATTTCCAACTGCTTGACCTAGCAACAATGCATCTCAACCGTTAAATTCATCAGGACCCACCACTATAGGAATCAAAGCTGACATGGACGGTCAAGATAAGTCTAAAATTCCAAATTTGACCTTTAAAAACCGGTTCCAATTATCCCTCACTTCATCTAGTATAAATACTCATTACCCATTCAGTTTCGAATTTGCAGTCTTTTCAGATAGCTATTGCTTCTGGTAGACTCCACTATTTGATCGTCATTCAGTTTCGAGTTTGAGATCCAGATCTGGTTTACGGCGAAGAGATTCAGCGTCCTGTGAGTTTTCAGATCGGAGATCGATTGCGTTTAATGGTAAATATGATTGTGTTTTTCATTTGTTTATGATTTGTCGGTGTAGTATATGATCTTAGTGCTTGAAATCGAAGATTTTAGGTATTTTGAATGATTATCTTCCTCAATTTGCTAAATAATTTGTTTGTGTAATATTTATGTACGATCTTGGAGCTTGGAGCTTGATATCGAACTTTTTAGGTTAAAATGATTATCTTCTTCAATTTGTTGTATAATTTGTCGACGTAATCGAATTTTTTTAGGTATTTAGAACGATTATATTTGTAGGTGTATTATAAGATCTTAGGGCTTGAAATACTTTTTTGGTTAGAATGATTATATTCTTCAATTTTGTTTTGTTCTTTTTTAAATGTAATATATAATCTTAGTGTATTAAATCGAACTTTTTCAGGTTAGAATGATTATATTCTTCAATTGCTGAGTAATTTGTTTGTGTGATATATATGATGTTAGTGCTTGAAATCAAACTTTTTAGGTTAGAAGGATTATCTTCTGCTATTTGTTTTATAACTTGTCTGTGTAGTATACGATCCTAGTGCTCGAAATTGAAGTTTTATAGGTTGGAATGGAATGGAATGGTTGAGTTCTTCAAAAAAAAATGTTATAGTTCTGGATTGTTTGCTTCTTTTTTTTTTTAAATTGATTCATAGGAGTTGATTTTCGCTTTATTTTTATTTTGAGAAAAGAGTTTAAATAAGGCGATTGTGAAATTGATATTTGGTTTGTTTTCTAATTATAGATGCCGAGTTTTGACACGG
>JAYMTB010001886.1:0-10141 GCA_036897585.1 Francoa sonchifolia | reverse complement strand
AATATAAAATTTGCTAATTTTACCTAAAATAATTAGATTTTTTCCAAATTGTAGTGGGGCAATGGCCTACCACTTATATGCATGCATGAGTGGCATTGTGAATCACTATTCAGTGTGGACATTTTTACAATAATTTTTATGATTGATTTATGATATACAAATCCAGTGTTTTATAAATTTATTTCACGATGAATTTTATCCTCAGTAAATAGTTGTCTTAGCTGTGAATTATACCCTGATGTCATGATACTATTTTATGCTGTGTATTTTACTTGACTACGAATAATAATGATATAGTACACGCTGAAAGGAATTTCTTAATTTGATTTCAGACAATATAGTAAAACTTTTTACATATTTTTTTGCAGATACAGCGTCATGCTGAACACCATGTTTAATATAATGCTTGCTTCTCTTTTTTAATTGTTGTCGTTATAGTTTCTCACATTCCGTTGCAGCAAAATACGTTGAATTGTAATTTGCTGTTGCATGTTTAGCTTACACCTTAGAGTGCAAATGAGGATAATTGTGATTGTGCTGGCCCTTGACTAAAGTTGATTTTTAACAGCAAGCAGCACTTGTGCTAAATGCTTCCCGTCGATTTCGGTACACTTTGGACCTAAAAAAGGAAGAAGAGACAGATCAAAGGAGAAGAATGATTCGAGCTCATGCTCAAGTTATAAGGGTAATGCTTATAGCATTCTCCTTGGTATTTTATCCTGGGTCACTGTTTGTAGATTTCTGATTGATAATTACTTGTTCTATTAGGCAGCATTGCTGTTCAAGTTGGCTGGGGAACGACAAATTGGTATATCACTCTCCAGAAATTCTTAAACTATCTTCAAAATTGTTTCTACTAGTTCTTTGTGTAGTGAAAAAAAAAGTTATTCTTATACAGAGGAACTAATCTGTTTATTCTCTAAATATTGACAAGAAAGATAATTCAACTCATAATATCACCCTGTGTGCGAACATGATTCAATATTAGTAAAATCAAATTTGAAGAAGTAATACTAATACCAAGGACTCTCTGCCTTGTATAATGTATTAGAGGTAGTTGTTAGGTGATGATGGTATTGAGGATTGTTTTTGTCGAACGTCATAAAAATTTTGTGAATGTTTGATATAGATTGACTCATGTTGTATGATTAGGTGTCAATATCCTGGAATAATTGAAAAAAATTGGGGTTTCAATGGGTGATGAACTTGCAGATTATAGCCCTATGATACTGCATAGCATAAAAGGCTCTGGCACTCACTGTCACAAATTAGAACTCTTCAGAGTACCAAGCAATACGATAATAAGTAAATATTTTATTAAGAGCCAAAAGCAAATATACAGCTTAAGTATTGAACTAATTGTCAAAACTCTTGAACTCAACTAAACTAAAATAAACTAAGTTTCAAACTTCTTTGGGTCAGTTACACAGAGAGAAATAATAGAGTAATATATAACAGAGAAGCAAAATTAGTTTTATTGACTAGTTTTCTACTTATCTAATATCAGGTACAACAGTAACACCTCCAACTCCAACCGGTGATTTTGCAATTGGACTTGAACAACTTGCTTCAACGACCAGGGATCACAATTTCTCTGCTTTGAAACAATTTGGCGGGCAAGTCATATAAAACATGTTTTCCTTGTTTATATAGTGTGTGATTCTGTAAACTTTGTGTACATAATGCAACTGTATCTTGCTCCATCAGGTTAAAGGTTTATCAGATATGTTAAGTACAAATTCAGAGACTGGAATTCGTGGGGACGAAACTGATTTATTAAAACGCAGGAATGCATTCGGATCAAATACATATCCTAGGAAAAAGGGACGGAGTTTTTTGGTATACCATTTGACACTAAAGTTTACTCTCTCTTCTGTTACATTTTTTTTTTTTTTTCTACTTTGCAATAATGCTATGATTTCTCATGCTTTGCCTTTTAGAGGTTTCTTTGGGAAGCTTGGCAAGATTTAACCCTCATCATCTTGACAGTAGCCGCTATAGCATCATTTGTACTGGGAGTCAAGACAGAGGTGTGCTTCTTCTTTTTAGCTACTGTCTTTATTTAATGCATATCTTCCCAAACTGGAAAGATATGACATTCATATAAATAGACATTATTATCATGTGGTTTATATCTACGTGTCATTGGTGTTTTCGTTCTTTATGTGAGGTTTTTTACCTTTTTAATACTCTTCACAGGGTTGGGGAGAAGGTTGGTATGACGGTGTGAGCATTGCATTTGCTGTTCTTCTTGTTATAGTTGTTACAGGTATCAGATTTGATCTTCATTTTTTCTTCTATTAAATGTCTATGTATGATCCTATACTTGTTTAGTGCACTTGGATCAAAATATAGCTTTACTTATTTGACTGTTAAATCCTTGTTGAATGAAGCATTTGTTAATGATGATGGGGTAGGAGTATTTTCATTTGTGTTAGTTAAAGTAGGCAAATATCAGATTCCTTAGGACCTCTTTAGCAAACAAAATGTCTGAATTTTGGATCCTGGAGTTACTCTATCTGAGATTAGTTATCTTTGTGTTATGGTGGTCCTTGGCAAACCGAGTTTTCTGGATAGTTTGGTATACTCTGTTGGTTTCAACCTGATTCGTTGTCAACGTAGACACAAAATTTAGCTAACTTTTGTTGTTAACTTGCTCATTATATGCTCCTTGAGAATTTTTTTTTTGTTGCCACTAACTTTTATTTCCTTTTCTTTTTACTAGCCACCAGCGATTATCGCCAATCTCTACAGTTTCAAAATTTAAACGAGGAAAAGAGAAACATACAGTTAGAGGTATATATTTCAGTACACATTTTACTATTCACCTTTTCTTAGGATACTGAATCAATTATTCATTTTTTTGAAAATTTTAACAGGTTATGAGAGGTGGTAGAATAGTGAAGATTTCAATCTTTGATATTGTTGTTGGTGACGTTGTACCTCTTAGAATAGGTGATCAGGTGAGTATACTTTAACAACCAAATTCTTTATGTTGTAATTTGTTCTTTGTGGCGTTAATTGAAATATTTTGTGGATTTTATAACTAGGTCCCCGCTGACGGTGTTTTAATTACCGGTCACTCGCTTTCCATTGATGAATCTAGCATGACTGGCGAAAGCAAGATTGTGAGCTGGTTATACCTCGATGTAATACAATTATTTGAGCACTGAGTTTGTTGGTCTGAACCTTGATTGGATTGCAGGTTCGCAAGGACCAGAAAGAACCCTTTCTGATGTCTGGTTGCAAAGTAGCTGATGGCGTTGGCACTATGCTGGTAAATTGTACCATCCTTATGATCAGTTTCTGTAAAATGTTATAGCATCATGCATGTGCAGTTTGATTATTTCATCTGTTACTTGTTTCTGAATGGTACTGTTTTTGTTCGGAGACGAGTTTTCACACTATCTGGCAATATCTTAAGTACTGATAGGCTTTTGTGGATGAAGAAAGGTCCAACACTTTCTAATCAGTCATGTTTTGTGGTTAAGTTCAATTCGTCTTTCTTTTACTATTGTATATAAATGTACGCAAACTTACACGCACACATCATTAGCTGGTGGGAGCTTCATGCACCCTTTTATATACTATTCACAATAACAGAGTTCATTTAATTTAGTATTCTGTCTCAAGCACCCTTTAAAATGAACTTCTACATATCTCTAATATTCTGTCTCATGGATTCAATAGATTATACTCTCCTTTTAAATGAGTACCTTTATACTCATGGTGTTTGTCTTCTGGGTTTCCTAGATTATTATCCTTGTGTAAGGTGTGTGATTGCATTTTGGCTCCCATTTTAGGCTGTTCATGGTTGTTCATTACTAAAGTAGTATCCCCTTCATTTTAACCGAATAGAATCCAAATAGTATAGTCCATATCTCAAGAATCAGATTCTTGAGTAGCAGTTTGATTAATTATTTATTTCATTTTTCACTGTTATGGCCAGGAATAGTTACCGCTTTTTAGCTATCTGTAGGTAACTGGTGTCGGAATTAATACTGAATGGGGATTGTTGATGGCAAGTATCTCAGAAGATACTGGTGAAGAGACTCCCTTACAGGTTATTTTCCCAACCATCACAACTGTAGAAAATCTGATAGCAAAACCTTGTATAATACTATAAAGTTATACTACAATGACCTGTGATAGGTACGTTTAAACGGAGTGGCAACTTTTATTGGCATAGTTGGGCTTGCAGTAGCTATTTCTCTTCTTGCTGTCCTTCTGGGAAGGTAAATTAAAATTTTAGTTCCCGAGTTAAATCTTGCTACATGAAGTGCTCATCATCTAACCAAATAAACTTGTTTGAAACTTTAGATATTTTACTGGAAATACAAGTGATGCAGACGGAACTGTGCAATTTGTCAGTGGCAAGACTAGTGCTAGTGATGCAGTAGATGACGTTATTAAAATTTTTACCATTGCGGTGTGTTTTTTCTCTTTATTATCAATATCATTTATATTGAATCTTCAGTATTTTGTAACTAAATTTAGAACAATTTAGGTCACTATTGTGGTTGTTGCGGTGCCTGAGGGACTTCCTTTGGCTGTGACCTTAACGTAAGTACAAGTAAACTTGTGACAGTAACACTAGAGCTACTATCTCTGTTATTTACTCTCATTTCTAACGCTGTTTGTGTATCTCATCCTGTCACAGTCTAGCTTATTCAATGAGGAAAATGATGGCAGATAAAGCCTTGGTAATTCTCACTACATTTCCTTGTTTTGGGTTTATCCTAGTACCATAACACCTTTATATAACAGCATTTACTTTGCAGGTGCGTAGGCTTTCAGCGTGTGAAACTATGGGCTCGGCAACAACAATTTGCAGTGATAAGACTGGAACGTTAACCTTGAACCAGGTGTGTTCCATATTTCTATTTTGCTTTTTCGTTTTGTCAATATCTAAAAGTTACATTTTATATGAATTTCCTTTTTCTGTTATAGATGACTGTGGTTGAGGCTTATGTTGGTAGAAAGAAGATAAATACACAGGATGATTCCTCAATGTTGCATCCAGTGGCTTCATCGCTGATAACTGAGGGTGTTGCGCAAAATACCACGGGGAATGTTTTTGTGCCTGTGGTAAGTCTCACTTCTTTTGAGTTACATGATATCAAGATTCACGGGAAACTTTTTTTGTTTACTTTTTATTGCCTCCAGCTTGAGAATGGAGTTTCTGGAATGCTTTAAAGTGTGGTTCCATTTCCATATGAGTGTATGAGCACTTAAATCCTCAAACATTTTTATGAGTACTCTGACTCCTAGTCTTTGACCAACTTCTCAGGTTCTTATCAAAACTAAATTTTGAGAACTCTATATGACCAACCCAAGCACCAAAAGTTTTACTCCAGAGTTCAAGCACCCATTTCCCTAAGCTTTTAATAGTAAAAAAGGCAATGAAATTTTTGATCAAAAGGCTTAAATATTTCTATATTTGGAAGCTGCATCATTTATGTCTACTGAAATATGTTCCTATTGCCTGGGATAAACATGGCTTAAGATTGTATGGGAAGATACATGAATCAATAACATTTGAGTTTCCACTACTTATATGGCAGTAATGCTGCTAGTTGTAAAAAAGAATCATTGTGTTCTGAATCCAAAGTGTTGGAATTTTGGATGGAAGGCTGAAAACCATGAAGTATTTAAATTCCTGATCTCTTAACATCCCAAATGGCCATGGTTATGAGTAATAATCCATGTGATAGACTAGAGGCAGGAGATTGAACGAGCATCCAGTTTTGTTGTTATGCATGGTCTGATCTATTCAGCTAAAGAATTCACCGGAGTTTGTTTGTTGTGTATTATCAGTTTTAGTATTGTCTACAGGAATTAAACAAATATTGAGTCTTTTTAATCCTCATCCATTAACTTTTTCATTTTGTTATCCTTCTGTCTGGATAACGTATGGTAATCTTAAGGTCAAGGCTTACCTTGTTTTCCTCCATGGTTGGATTAATTTGTTATTCCAGAGAATCATTGGAGGCTCTTGTCAATTATTTTGGGTTTCTATTCTGGTTACGTACTAAGCATCAAACTCATTCTCTCAGATTCATTTATTTGACAGGGTGGTGCAGATGTCGAGGTTTCTGGATCTCCTACAGAAAAGGCTATCCTTTCTTGGGCAGTTAAGGTAACCTTGTTGCATCCTATTCTTTGTGTATGCTAGATTTTTTTCTTCCGAAGTTGAATTCATTACCAAATCATTATTGCAGTTGGGGATGAAGTTTGACGTTATCAGATCTGAGTCAACAGTTCTCCATGTTTTTCCTTTCAACTCAGAGAAAAAGCGAGGTGGTGTTGCACTAAAACAGGTGATTTATTCATTTCTAATACTTTTTAGTTCGTGGAATTTGTAACTTTAGGTTGTCTGGGGATTCTGGGCTCTGCTGCACTTACAGTAGGTCAATCAGCTGTATCAACGCTGGGGTTTCACTAGACATGAGCTGCATTTTTGTTTTATAATTTTATCCCACGTTTGATTTTGTAAAAATTTTCTATGCATGTTACGGTGGCATAAGCAATACCAAGTCAGTGTTTTGTAAATCCGTCATTAGCTCTTCGGTACTCTTTAAAGGGATGCATTGTGTTTGTTTATCCATTTTACCACAGATGTTAAAAAATTGGTTTTCATTTTTTACCTTTTCTGATGATATTTCATTCTCTGTATATTTTACAGACAGCTGATTCCAAAGTTCATATTCATTGGAAGGGAGCTGCGGAGATAGTTTTAGCCTCATGTACTCAATATCTTGACACAGATGGTTCCTTGCAATCCATTGATAATGATAAGGTTAGACTTAATGTTCTGCATACTATATAATAATAGTTATAGTAGTAGTAATAATAATAAATATAATGATAAGGTTAGACAGAATGTTACTGGTTTTATATAATTTTCATAGTTTCATCATATTATTGAGACAACTCAAATGAAATGGCAATTATAAAAAAGGAGATTTGGTACATCTTTTTTTTCCAAATGTGTGTCTTGAACTATTAGTTTTTATCTTTTCAGGAATTTTTTAAGGCAGCCATTGATGACATGGCTGCAGGAAGCTTGAGGTGTGTTGCCATTGCATATAGATCATACGAATTAGACAAAGTTCCTACTGATGATGAGAGCCTAGACCAATGGACTTTACCTGAAGATGACCTTGTTTTGCTTGCTATTGTTGGTATTAAGGTATGCATCTTGATCAAATACATTTTCTTTTTCTGTTTGTCTGTAAGATTTGAACCCTAGACTCCCCAACCATTGAAACATTTAGACCTGTTCTGCGAAAATGGTATATTCTAATAACATTGTAAAATATTACATGCTCTTAGATTTTATTAGAAAAAGTGACAATATTGGAGTATGATATTTTATGGAACTCGTGTTTCTCGCAATTTTGTTCCCACTACTACTTTGAGCTAATATTATATTTATCAACATGTGTAGGATCCTTGTCGCCCAGGTGTCAAAGAGGCTGTGGAAATATGTACAAAATCTGGTGTGAAGGTAGCAACTGCAACATCTTTTGACTAATGCTTTTGAATCATACACTTTGTCAATCTTCAATTCTTTATATATCATATACTTTATCATGTACACGTCTGATATTTCCGTGGCATTCTAATTTTATATAAAATAAATGAGGGGAACCTTATGATTGCAAACCAACAGGTACGCATGGTAACTGGAGACAATCTTCAGACAGCAAAAGCAATAGCTTTGGAGTGTGGAATACTTAAGTCAAATGAAGATGCTGCTGAGCCTCATATTATTGAAGGAAAGGTGTTCCGTGCATTATCTGATAAGGAAAGAGAACAAGTTGCCTCAAAAATAACAGTATGGCCTGAGCAGTGTGAATTACTGATCATATTTTTTAATTATTGATTTTCTTGAAGTTCAATAAATTTTGACTTTTTAGATATCTTCTAGAAAAAAGTTGAATGTTCTGGCTGGACAAAACATAATGGCCCACTTAATGTTTGTGATAATATATAGGTGATGGGGCGTTCTTCTCCCAGTGACAAGCTTTTACTTGTGCAAGCACTACGTAAAGGAGGGGAAGTTGTTGCAGTGACTGGAGATGGCACCAATGATGCTCCTGCACTTCATGAGGTTTACATTTTTCAATGGATTTTTAAAACACAAGATTAATATATAGACACACACACACACACACACATATATATATATATATATTTTGGATTTTCTATGTTGGAGGTTTTCCTTCATCTGTGGACACAGAATGTAATTTTAGATATGTTGTGCCATCCAATTCTATAATTGTGTGGATGTATGATATGCATGCTTATTATTAGGGAATGCCCTAATGAGTAATATGACATAACTAGGTGCATCAATAATAATAAACGCTCTGATAATTTTGGCTTGGGACTGTTTTCTGGTGCAATGATAAAAAGTGTGCAGAATCAGTTCTGTTGACCTTTCAGATTGTGTCCAGTTCGCCCCATACATATACACACACACACACACACACACACACACACATATATATATATCCCTGCTAGAAGCTAATTGTAAGAGATCATAAGTTTGCATGAGCCCTTGTTATTCTGCACATTCTCAAAAGCATGTAATTAGGAACTTTATGTTTAGTATGGTGCATGCATGTTTGAATGTGGAAAATGTGCATATTAGGCTGCTTAAAATTGAAAAGTGTATTATGGGACTCGTACCATGTAGTAAAACATAAGAAATGGGATAATTGCTAGCTATTTGTTTGATATTTGTCTTTACAAAAAAAATTCTTTCTAATTTCGGAATGGGTTTCTATGGGATCAAACTCTTTTGTCTACCGTGGTTTCAGCATGAGATTGATTCTCAGTTTTGTTCTTTATGTTTCTTCTGGTCTTTTCTGTCATTTTTTCTGTTTCTTCTACATTTTTATGCATAAAAGATCCATTTATCTATTAGTTTTTCCTTGCTATAGTTGATTATTTTCTTAATTTTTTTTTTAAAATTTTAATTTCAGGCGGATATAGGTCTTGCTATGGGTATTTCAGGAACTGAAGTTGCAAAAGAAAGCTCAGATATCATCATATTGGACGACAATTTTGCTTCAGTGGTAAAGGTTAGTAACCAAATTATTCATTTACGTTAAGATGCTGTTAAAAAGCCTTTTCAATATTCTTGTTTAGAGGAGTTGCTTTCTCATTTTGTATTTTCTATCCTAGAATGAAATTTTGCTTTCCAATGTTCACGCCATCACTCGATGTTTAGATCTTCTTGGATGAGGCTCTTAGAATAAATGAACTGGAAATAAAGTATATTAGAAGTGGCGAGTTGGTTATTCCAATTTTTTAGTGTCTGGAAGAAATATGTTGTGCCCATTGATCTAAATTTTGTTTTGAGGAGTGTTGAGAAAAGGAAATATTGAGAACAACGGATAGAGAAGTGTTGGGACTCTTAGAAACATAACCTTTTGTTTATTTAAATGCAAATTTTCCAAAATAATAGATTGGGTATATCTGAATCTGATGTAAACAGTTTATCTAACATGGACTACACAAATGTCGACAAAGAATTTTAGCATAATGTCAAACAATTTTTCATAATTCAAATAACAACTATGTTTGATAATAAAAGTGAGAGTTTTAGAAAATTGTGGGCTATTGACAAAATATGTTAAAACATTACTCTAAAAGAAATGAAATTTTGATCATTGGTTGTGCCAAGGTACAGGGTTTGTTCTCATCCCTAAATGGAATTAGGCATTCCCCTAATCCCACATGTCCATCTTGCCTGACTCATCAGTGTCCCATAAAGGAATTATGACTTTTGCTTTTCTATTTTTCTTGTTCATATTCGCATTAGTATAAAGGAAAAAAAATGTAGCATCCGTGGCCTGCAAATATGTGCTTACAATCTGGTTCACAAGCAAAGCTCTGTGTGGCATTTTTATTAGGATCAGGGGAGCATAATTATTTTGACTGGGTTATGGTAGTCGAATATGTTTCATTTTTCCGTTTCTTGAGTACTACATGAGTATGAAAATTGTCTTTGTATTTTTGTAGGTTGTTCGCTGGGGGCGATCTGTATATGCAAATATTCAGAAATTTATCCAATTTCAGCTTACTGTAAATGTTGCAGCTCTTGTAATTAATGTTGTGGCTGGGATTT
>JAYMTB010001885.1:0-10142 GCA_036897585.1 Francoa sonchifolia | reverse complement strand
GACTCAAAACGAGCAGGGCCCTGTGGCTTTGTCCTGCCATAGTATTGATTCCTGTGCTGCTCTACAGCAACAAGGGTCTCCATGGAATAAATCCACAAGTAAACAACTATCAATCTTTCGTGTTTGGTTGATTCTAAAGAATAACGCACTAGATTTACTGCTATAACTCAAATCACCAGCTCAAAAGCACAACTTGAGCTATATCACAGCTTCCAGATCTTCACCACAAACCTATCAAAAACGAGAGTTCGAATCAAACTAAAGCCCTCGATTTTTTAGAACTCCTAGATTCTACACCGATTTAGAATACCTAAAACTCTAACAGATTCAAACTCAGCTGATCTTCCAAGAAAATGCTCAGACAACCCCTCCAATCACTGTAAAATATCTCATAAAGAAACAGATACACATACAAATGATACAGAAAATCCGGAATAACAGAAAACCTAGGTCAGAAACTGTCGTGGAGAAATGAGAGTGAAAAATTACCAAGAAAGTGTAAGAAATCTTCAACAAAATCAGCTCGGATTCTGCTACTCGCTTTCCTTCTCGAAGACCAGATATGATTTAGGGTTACAGAATTCAAATGGGTATGGAAGGAAGCTACAGAGGGGATGAAAGAAAAGGCAGAAATGAAGGAGCACGACCAAGTAGGAACGGATGTGAAATCAAAACTTCATTCTAACATATAAACCAACTACGTCCGTGCTCCCTTGTCAGTGGTATAATATTACCGTTGGTGGTGTCAGTTAAACGTCGTCGTTTTCTTTCAATATATGGACTACAAATTAAGTGACAATTCTATGAAGAAATGGTAGAAAACTGAAAACTGAACACTGGACAAAATTCAAACTTTATGTAAAAGAAACCGAAGCCGGATAAAAGGAAAAATTTGTATATTTGATCAAGAAATTCATCACTTTACAATCATCAAGACCTATACTTGTCAGTGCTCAAAAGGGCGTCTAATTAGTTTTACAAAAATTTCTTCGGAATCCCGTACAAGGCTGCCACCAGGAGACTAACTAGCCTGGTTCGACAGAATGATCGTCTCAGTAACACTGCATGCGTCAACTCCTGAAGAGGCACAAGGAAGAGCCAGTGCAGAACCTGAACTTGAGTTGCACAGAGATTCTGAGTTGCGCTGTGTGGCACTTACTCGATCAATCTGAGAATTGGAATCAGAATGGCTTGCACAATTTTGAAGCAGACTCGCCTCAAGAGAACCGGTATCTTTTTGAGTTGCAGCAGATGATTCTTTCAGTTCATGGCAATCATTGACATTCACGGCACAGGATGTAAAGTCCAAAAACGTACATAATCCATTATGGAGATTAGGTTCAGCGGCAGCATCAGAAGGAGCCTTGAAAAAAGGTTGGCAATTAGTATCCACCGGAGGGACAACTACCATATGACTTTTCCCATTGTCACAACAGGAAGAACAGGGATTAGAGTCAACAGGTAAAGCTGCAGGATTATTATTTGGTGCCACAGACACATTGGCAAAAACATCCAGGTTATTTTTCAAAACATGAGTGTCAAGAATGACTTCATCCGTGTCATGAGTAGTTCCATTTGCTACCAACTGTTCCTGATACTTGTCATTATTTACATCACAAGACATGAGACTTGAAGTCTGTGTATCACTGCAAACAACATTCTCATCGGAAACTTGTTGTGACTGCACTATAGAAGCCACATCATGTAGTTCGCTGAGATTTTGGGCAGAATGGTCTTCAGAGCTTTCGTAGGAAGAATGGAGGTCAACTATACCAATATTACCTTCTCTTTTCCTCCTACAAGCACCATTTTCAGTACCCTCCCTTAACACATGGACAGACTGCCCCTCATGATCAATAGCTACAGCCAAAACTGATTTGCTTCCCAGCTCAGATATACTATGCTGGTTCTGTTGCAGATCTAATTCAACAGACATTCCAGAAGGAGCTGCATGGATTGAACCAGAAACCTGATTCTGATCATCACTAACATCTTGGGTTAGTTGATGGACATCAGATACAAAACCCAGAGAACAAGCACTGGTTTTGTTGCAATCATCCAGATGAGTGACTTCCGTAGCACGAGTGTGATCATCACTAGCTGTGCCTCTGTCACCAGAATTATTTGCCACCTCACTTGTAGCTTTTTGTTCCTTTCTAAGATCATCAGATACCAAACCTACAAGAACATACAGTGTGTGTGATAACCAGTGATATAGACACGAGATTACCAGTATATAACTTGTGTATATCATTAATCTAGTACCTGGAGATGGAATCATTTCTTTCTCAAGATGATTCAATAGTGGTTTCTGTAACATATCTATACCAGGGAAAACCAGCATATTCATGTTCCTCATTTTCTGTTTGCTTGAAGCCTCAAGGGGCTCGAACCCAAAAACTGAAGTCCACGTCTGCCTGAGTTCAGATATGGCAGGTATGACCAATTTCTCAACGTTGAGAGAGCATAGAGCCTGAAAATAGATGGGCAAGTGGTGTTCAAAGAAATAGCAGAGACTACAGAAGTATACTTAATGTACCATGAGCTGTGAAATATTAAGCAAAGAAATGAAAATTGTAAATTTACCATGTATCCTAAGAGTAGTTAATTTATCTGCATCTAAACTTTTATATCAAGGGCAAGGAAAAGAAAGCCTACAGATGCGATTGCATTAAGTAGCCGACGGCACATCCCTTGACGCCTATATGTATGGCGGGTCCCAATGAATGGCATCTCAGCAAACTGGTCCCCGTGGATCCTATTTCACCAATAGTAAATAATGGCTGTAACTGTTAGTACTGTAGATTTCTTTTCAAATGCTCACAAGCATGGAAACAAATAAGACAGCTTGCAATAAACATAGTGAAACTCCCTACTTGAACATTGACATTATTATAGATGAGAAGACGAATGAGGCCGTGTTGACATGATCCAGTAATGACCTCACAGAAGAGAACAAAAGCAATTATAAACGTAAACGAGAAAACAGATTATGGAATTAAAGATAGGCAGGCAGTACCTAATAGAAGCTGCAGTGATGATCTCATCATCCTTCTCTAGAATTGCAGTAACAAACCCACTAAAATTTAGCCTACTAAAGTTTGACCTGCAAAATAGATGTTCAAATATTGGAAAAAGGATTAGACTCACTTAAACTCAAATTTAGCTTACATCCAAAATTTGTGGTAAACCAAGATAATGCAGAAATTTTAATGGTATAACCAGCAGAAGAAGATATTAGTATTCGAAGATATTTATAAATGGCACCTCGGGCATCCATAGAGTAAATTACACTGAGTATAATATATTAACTGAAAAACTGGGAATCTTTCAGATATATTACATTTCTTGTCAATTAACCAGTAGGATTACTTTTCCCACATTCAGAAGAGTTCCTTAGTTAATGAAATATGCATCTATTTCTTCGAAGTATCAATTCTAGATTGATAATTATCAGCTGTCGGTTCTCTCTCTAATGGTTGAAAAGAGCAGTCGTTAGATCATTAAGTTAAGACACCACTTAAATTTTGATGGCAATGATGATGGAAAGAATAATAATGGCAGTTGGTGAATATGGAATTTAATCATAGCATCTTATAATGTTTCTACATAAGCTTAAGCCTATCTCAGAAAATTGTCATATCGATGAAATATTGAGATCATACAGAGAACCACAAGACAACCTTAATCATCATCATCTGTCATTCATATAAAAGAAAGAAAAGAATTTGAGGGTGCTTACCCAAAGTTAAATAGAATATTACGAATCAAATTGATTCCACTTCTGTGATCAACAAGAGGCAAAAAACACTCATCCATCATAGACAATGCAACAGCTAACTTAGAATTGCTTTCAACCTTCTTGGGCATTCCATTGATAGCTATATCTGAGTTAACATCAGAACGACGTATAAGAGTCCATGAAAATCCTTCTTCCAGATCCTGTTTAGCCCCTAGAAGCATCTCTAGTCTCGAAAATAACTGGCAGCACAAAAAGTATGTAGATCGATTTCAAACGAGGATAAATTATATCGAAAATTTTAATTATTTTCTAAGCTTGCTTATTTTGAAACAAATAAATGATTACTATAGTCAGAAGGAAAACAACTGAAATAGTAGTGACCTGACACGGCATATTGTAATTAAAGAAGACTAGACATGCCACAAAAGGGATGCTACACGGTATCAATCCTTGCTACTCCAAAATTTATCGCCGCCATTTCAAATATGGAAAGTTAGAAACAGTTTCACTTAAAACTAGAATTAATTACAAATCCAACACAACATCACACAAACCAAATCTGCAAAATAACTAATAGGTAACTAAAAGATTACCTCTTTGCAGTTCTTGCCACAATAGGATTGATTACAAGGATCACCACATGCAGCATCATGGGATGGAATACATGATTGGTGATCTACAAGAAAAGAAAATGTTCATCAGCCAAAACTTCCCGTTGGAAAAGTCCCATGGATACCTTGAAATTCCCACAAGCCCCGAGTATCAAGCAAGATCTGGGTACGGATCTAATCAGGGAAATCTTTGTTTTTTTCCCCATACTCTTCAGCATGTGACTTAAGATACTACATATTTGCACTTACAGAACTTTGGACTATTTATTTCAGATATTTAATATTTTATTGGAAGCTGGAGAAAACACATTTCAAGAATTCTGAACAGTTCAAACCATTGAAAAATATGAAGTTGAAGTGCATACATTTTTCCTCACACAGTCGGCACGTCAAAGATGCAAAGATGGCTTCACCACTTTGACATGTATTCCCACCAACCATTCCACAAAATTTGCATGAACAATATACGCAGTGCCATTCACCTGAAGGGAATTTCTGCAATTACCGGAAAATTAAATTTCAGATCTATAGCATTAAATTAAAACGATTTTTTTTCACGTAATTGCTGCAATGAAGAATGCCAACCAAACTTATTGACATCAAAATAGTTCTATGACCCATCACATCAAAATAGCTTTGACACCATATTCATATCATGTCCTTAAGAAACTTAATAGAAGTGTTGACTCAACAAGACAAGAACTTGAGGTCATTTTAGGAATTCCCTCAATAGCAAGGCACCGTAAAAGAGCAAGCCCTTTTGTCACCTAGATAACAAAGTAAATAAGTTTATATTTTTTCCATGTATGCTTCAATGCCTATTCGTGTATCATAGAAAAGAAAATAATAAATGACAGCCAGATGGTTTATGCAAGTAACCCTAACAAAAAAAGGTACCCATACATCTATGTCTAAGCAGCTTTGATGGAATGTTGATGGGCAACCATCACAGCAGATCAAGTCTCCACCATCCCCACAGATACCACATGTATCATCATTTGGATCTTCACCATTAACATCAACAAGATGGAATCCCTTACGTTCAGATTCATCTTGCTTATTCCACGAATCTAGCTGGCACTGCCAAAGGGAAGTTCCATTCTCCAAGTATATATTTTGTAATTGCTGACTGAGTTTACTTCCTGTGTGAGCCTCAAATTTTGAAAGTGTTAAGATTTTACTGCAGCAATCACAATGAATGCCCTCTCTTGTAATAGTACCATGGAGTAGTGTTGATGTCCTTCTCTGGTTCATGTACTGCACTTTCCCATTAAGAGGCACAATACCCAAATCAATCATCCAGGAGAGCACGGTTCGCTTCCAATTATAAGGTATATAGGCATCAGTGTCTGATGCTGCCCCCTCCTTGGACTTGCGGGCCAACAAGGCACATCGCTTTCTATTGTGCACTTCTTGTCGCTTAAAATTCCTTACTGATATCGATATTCCCTTGTCTGATGTACCAGTGGAGTCATCCAGTTCAAAGAGCAAGGGTTTCCTTTTCAGTTTCCATTTGGATGACTTACACCCTGAGTTCACAGAATCCAGCTTCTCTTTGTGCTTTTTCTTCTTATTAACTCCATCGGTTGCAAATTCATCATTCCCGGTTTGCGCCAATTTCTTTTTGCCCTCCCTTTTCTTAGTAACTATCCTTGTTAGCATGTTGAGCTCCTCCTCTGGTATAGGAGTAAATTTAAAATTAGCATTACCAGTCTTAGATTCATTGCCACCATCTTCATACTGCTCTTTAAGCTTGTTGTAGGCCAATGTGACTGACCAGTGAGTCTGTCCTTCAGGATTTATATACACCGCATCATTGTACTCTTTACCATTCCTAGGCCTATAATCAATTGTCCAGCCTGCACTGAAAAGCATATTTATTATTCGCTCTCTCACCACCTGCTTTGCTTCTGATCTGCTCTGACCTTCCATTTCCATCTCATTGGTGTTTCCTCCTTTCTTTCCTTTGTTGTTACCACGCATAAAATTCTTTGCATGCAATCCTTTCCGAATAAGTCTCAATTCTGCCACTGAACTATTCTTTGACAAATTCCTTTTGACACGATCAACAAACTTAGTGGCCTTTTTGCATTTCTTCGACCCCCCTACCATTTGGTCCTTATCAGCCTTCAAAGGCCCATAACTCCTCCACAACTTGCGTGCTCTGCCACACTTGCGTTGTAACTTCTTCTGTAATCTCCCAACCGATCCATGACTCTCGTTCTCCTGCATCTTAACCCTTTTTCTCTTATGTGGTCCTTCCAGAAGCTCCTCATTCACTTTCAAGGCTCCATCACTCTCCTTTGCCTTAGGGGGTCTGCCACGCTTTCGTTTCAACTTTTTCAATAACCTCCCTACCAACTTACCACTCTCAGCCTCTTTCATCTCTACTCTTCCACTTTTCTTCATTGCCCCCATCACTTCTTCATCAAGCACTATCTTTGGAGCTGCAATAGTCCCTGGAACCTTAGGGGGTCTGCCAGGCTTACGCTTCAACTTTTTCTGTAACCTCCCGACCATCTTACCACTTTCGTTCTCCTCCATCTCTACTCTTCCACTTTCCTTCAGTGCTTCCAACAATTCTCCTTCAAGCTCCATCTTTGGAGCTGCAATAGCTCCTAGCACCTTAGGGGGTCTGCCACGCTTACGTTTCAACTTTTTCTGTAACCTCCCATCCAACTTACCCCTCTCCATCTCCTCCATATCTACCCTTTCATTCTTCAGTGCTCCCAGCAGTTTTTCATCAAGATCCATCTTTGGAGCTGCAATAATCTCCTTCACCTTAGGGGGTCTGCCACGCTTACGTTTCAACTTACTCTGTAAAGTCCAAACCATCTTGCCACTTTCAACGTCCTTCATCTTTACCATTTCACTTTTCTCTCCCAGCACCTCTTCATCAAGTTCCGCCTTTGGAGCTGCAACAGCTCCCTGCACCTTCGGTGGCCTGCCACGCTTACGTTTTAACCTTTTCTGCAACCTCCCAACTGACCCATCACTCTCTTGCCCCTCCATCATAACCAGTTCATTCTCAGACCCATCACTCTCTCTAATCCTTTTGCTAACCAGTATACCTCCACTCTCAGTCGTAACACCTTCCCTGACACCCACACCAGATGCCACAACCCTTGACCTCAAAACCCGTCCAGTGATCTGCATTTTACCATCTGTGACATCCAGAAGTCCCTCTCTGACCTCCTTCTCAACAACACTATTTTCATTGTCTTTGCCCCTAACTAACCCAACAACTGTACACCCACCTACAATGCTATCCTCTACCCTAGTAGTATCCTCTAAACCATCTCCCTTTGCATCAAATTCCAAGACCGATGTTTTTCCATCAGACCCTGAACCACTCAAATTTATCTGCAGACATTCCTCACTAATCGAAATAGAACCCTTTTGTGTAATTTCATCCCTTCCCTTTAAAACTAGTACTTGGCTCTGAGAAACCTCGTCTATTTCAGTCTCCCTCAGTAAACTGCCAGATCGCAGACCCTCTCTCATCTTCAACCACAAATTCACATAAAACTAATTCTAAAAACTCTTTTCCAATTAGATTACCTCAACAGAATGGAGCCAAACTATACAAGCAGATAGCCTTCATTACTTCGAGTTTTTTCATTCAGAACTTCGTTGCAGAAAATTGAAATAAGAATCTCAATCGCTTCAGTAAATCCTCACCCTGAAATCAAAACAGCAAAATAAGTCATAAAAGAGAGAGAGAAAAGGAAAACGGAAAGACTATAAGATCAGATCAAAACGGAACACAGTAACGAAGAAGATTACCAATGTGATATGAACTGTATGATCCCGGAAGAGAAAAGAGCAGGCGGAGCTTCAATGGCGTCTGAGAAGTTGCAGACTGAATTGGGGTTTTACGTTGTGAACAGGGAGAAGAATGGGTTTAGGCTAGAGAAGAAAAATAAAGAGAAATCGGAAGAGTATTCATATATATACAGACTACTGAAAACGGAGAAATCGGATGGGCTAGAAGGTCTTTCTACATACACTTTTTTTCCTAATTTCCCTCCATAACTTTTCCCAATTTATATTATATATTTTTCTTATTTTAAACCTTAAATTATAAATAATTTATCACTTTCCAAGTGTCAAATTAAAGGTTTGATCTTTGATTGACTTTGAGTGAATTCAATTCAAATCATCTCTATGCAAATTGAAGAAAACTTGGATAAGTTTCCTTTACTTTGGATTGGGTGTGTAAATGATACTAAAAATGCTACCTTTACAAATGTTTGCTAAGGAATTTTGGTGGGTAAGTTTCTTCTTATAGAGTATAATGATGGGTTGAGCTCAAAACTTTCTTACGACAGCAAAACCAAATAGACCCAACACATCAAGTTTTAACCATGTTTGACTTTGAGTGAATTCAATTCAAATTATCTCTATGCAATTTGAAGAAAACTTGGACAAGTTTCCTTTACTTTGGATTGGGTGCGTGTAAATGATACTAAAAATGTTACCTTTACAAATGTTTGCTAAGGAATTTTGGTGGGCAAGTTTCTTCTTATAGAGTAATGATGGGTTGAGCTCAAAACTTTCTTAAGACAGCAAAACCAAATAGACCCAGCACATCAAGTTTTTGACTATGTTTCAATTTCTTAGCTCTCTTCCATCTTCTTGAGCGGACCCGTATAGCTATTTCTCCCATTAACCATCTTGATTGATCGATTGGCAGGACAAAACCCACTAAGCTTTTTTAATGGCCGGGACCAAGAATGGATCACCAATAGGCAACATAACTCAAGACCTTCTTCTCACTATCTTGCTCCTTCTACCTGTTGAGTCAATTCTTTCTATCTCCATGACATGCCGGCGGTTTAGGTCTCTGACATGTGCTGACACACTTTGGAAATCTATTTGCAGAAGAGATTGGGGATCTATACCCACAGATGCCCTAAAATCTAGTAAGAATTATGGTGAGGTGCCATGGATGAAGCTCTACAAGCAAGTCTGTGAGTTGGATACTGTTTCTTGTCATAAATTGTCTGCCCCAAACCCAAATGGTCAATTGGGGTTTCCAAGCTCTAGAGCATCTCACTCTTTCAACTTTGTGTCTGGTTGCTTGGTTTTGTTTGGTGGTGGCTTTGAGGGAGGTCGGTTAGATACTTTTGGTTGGCTTAAATTTCTGCTTTTTATTGTTTGGTTTATGTTTCTGAAGAAGGTGGACATAATTTTGTTCCTGGCTTTTAATTTCTCTTTCTTTGATGGTAGGTATTGCTTTTGCTTTATATGCTGAAATAATCATCTAACTAGAGAAAAACATGCCGAATCGATTGATCATACCTTGTTGTGGTTTTTATATTAAGAGATTCATTGCTTGTTCATTTGTAAATATGTTAATGTATATCCACGTCTGTGCAAAACTCAGACAGTTTCTTTCTATAGATGATATCATTGAAGTATATGCCTTATTTTGGTGTTTAGGTTTCTTTTTTTATTTTGTTGTAATGATTTTACTATATATACTCAAGTAACTCGACTGAAAGGGCTTCAATATTACATAAGGACTTATGCCATGGTTTGCCAACCAAGACAGATTGACAAGGAAGATGACTCATCAGTTAAGAGATCTGCATATGCAGTGAATTGGTTGAATTGAATGCAAGCTCTGTACGTTAAGAAACAAATTGTGTCTTAGCCAAATGGCTGAAGTTTGCAAATTGTGCAGCTGGTATATTTAATGTGTTCTCGGGTTCCTTAGGTTATAATCTATATTTGCAGCCACCATGTACCAAATAAGGACCGAAAGAATCGGTGCTTAAATGCTT
>JAYMTB010001884.1:0-10144 GCA_036897585.1 Francoa sonchifolia | reverse complement strand
GAAAATAAATAACTAAACTTGAAATCGAATTGAAATTGAAAGATTGAGAAGAATATGAAAATTTGAGATTGGGTGAGAGATGATAAGATAAGAGAAAGTGAGATGAGAGAGTTTGAGTTTTGATGTGAAAAATGAAATGAGAGTGTGAGTATTTATAGTAGTGAAAATATAGTTAGAATAATTTGAACCAAAATACTCCTAAAACTTGCCGATTAATGGCTGTTGGAAAATGTAAAATTGTCATTTTACATAAAAATGACTGTTGAAAATATTATATTTAATTAGAGCATTGACTAGGTTTTGATCGGACCTTAAAATTGGGATTTGGGCCAAGTCGGGCCGGGCTTCGCAACATTTTTCTCTGCCCCCACTCTTGACATTCCGGGCCAAGCTCGAGTCGAGCCTATCCGGGCAAGGCTTTGATCGGGCGAAACCGGGCAGACTTTTCGGACCCGGGCTTTTTGTGGAAGTGTATTTCAAACTAATAAATTGCATGTTTATGTTTGAGAGTATAATGAAAAACCTCCCTTTTTTTTAACAGTTTTATTTATTTATTTATTATTTTTAAATTTATGCTTGTTTTCAATATAGTATAAAAAGGAAAATAAGAATTTAAGGTAAAGCACAAATGCTATTCCATAGAAGTCTAGGATATTTCTGAAAGGCTAAATCTAAGGGCCAAAGGGCTTTAATAAAAGGCCCAACAGGCTGCTGGTTTATTAGAAAAAATGGGACAAGCCCCAATTTTATCACAATTCCTCGACTTGAAGTTACAAGTAGGGATGACAAAGGGAATGGGAAAGGTAAAGGTAAAGGTAGGGTAATGGTTTTATCCTTACCCTTATGGTATATATTCCGAGTTTTACTCTTATTTTGATTAGATATTAAATGGGTGGTATAAGGTACCGTACTCTATTACGCTACCCTCACCTTAAAAATGATTTTAGGATAAAGTATGTCGGGTAAAAGGGTAGAAGGATAAGAATTGTCATCCCGAGCTACAAAGTACTTCACATTTGTGATTAATATTTTTTGAAAAGGAGGCTAATTAGGTAAACAAAAGTCAGCATAGATATGGCATCGCATTGCACAATGCAAGAATGTAATTCATGCTAATATACAAAAGTTGGAATGAGGGAAGATATATGGATTATAAAATGAAGTTAATTACATTGTTTGATGAAGAATAAATATGTTTCAAAACCAACCAAACATTATATATAACTCATATTTCCAATACAGAGGAGAGACCCTCTTAGCACCAACATCTGGCCAATACAACTGATGCTTTCTAACTAAATTTTTTCGATTCTTCGTCACTTCAAACAAAATGGACCAAAAATATATGTATTATCTGCGTACAATTAGGTCATTCCTGCTTTATACCACAAAATCAGCCCTACAATCTGAACGACTACAAAATCAGGAACATTACTTTATTCTTCAACGTCTAATGCGTTTTCATCTGTAAAAATTACAAGTAAATTCCAAATTCAACAAAAAGTAATTGAAGAGTGATCTTATAAGGGAGGAATGAAGAAGTTAGCCAAAAAGCACCAATCAGAACCTCTGGTTTATAGTTATTGTCAGTTCTCTTCTAATAACTATAATATTAATGTTTAAGTTTCTCTTTAAAAATCTATTTTTTATATTATTGTTGAGTGTTAGAGAAACAGTTTCCTACACCGGTGTATCAACGATCCACTGTAGCCGTAATCGATACGTAATATAATTTTGAATTTCGAATTTATGTTACAGTTACAATATTTTGGATGGTGAAAGAAGCTATATTTTTCTGAGTGATAGTAGGCCCAACTCATTTAGGACCTATGTCATTTAAGATCATTGCAAGGGTACCCTATGATGTCACCTCACTAGTCTTTTAAATACGTTCAAATACGTAAGACTGAAAGGACAACAAGGATTCTCTTTGGTGCATTTGGTCCCAAGGCGCAACCATCATCTCTCTACATCTCACTTTCAAATTGTCACACCTAATACTCTCCATCATCCCTTGAAGGTTATAGTTGTTTTTTCTTAATCATTTCCTTCTTCCTTATCTGCCCGAGATCGTAAGGCATAGACTAATTTGTGTTAAGAACTTGGGCCTCTTTTAGGCCTCCGACCGGTGGCTAAATCAATCATTGTATTGGCTCATCAAATCCATGTACCAGCAAAAATAACAACACTGGACTATCTACTTGTTTCATGTCATAGTTATGGGCTATGTTATTCAATTCAAAGATATCCCAAAAGCTGAAAATTTGAAGTGAAAACAGTTGAACAAGTAAATGTCTATTGGAAGAGCTAAGAAATTACCAGAGTTGTCATCAGGGTTAGCCTTCTGATGATTCTCAATGCACTGTATGAGGTATTTAAATGTCTCGATCTCACATGGAAGTGTGAGCCCACCGTTATGATCAAATCCAAACTCCTCCTCAGCCTTTTCCAACAATACCTTAAACACAGGGTGAGTAAGATAGTTTGTGGGAATAATAAACCTCCGAAGCTCCGGCCCTACATAAACAGCTAAATACCCTTTAGGAACATCGGCTGGTGGTCTTGGGCTTGGGCAGCTTTCTTCATCTGAATCGCAGGGAATTATACCAACTAGTCTCTTAGAAACCGCAGGTGAAATTCCCCCATGAGTTTGATCAGACTTATCATTGTCGCTCGCCTTTGGACATAGTGTGACAATTTGCCACTTTTGGAGAAGTTCTTTCAGCCTCACAATTTGTCGGATTCCAGTTAACTTATTGCCACCGTTGTCTTCCATTGCAAAATATTCACCGCAACAGTGAGAATCTTACAATCGAATTCTCTGATTCCAGATGATAAAATTCATTCAATCTTCTTCCTGCGTACGTATAAACTATTAAGCGATATATGCATAAAGAAAGCAAATCCAGACAGTATAAACAAAGATAATCTTTTCATCATTAAGCATATCAAACCCTTGAATCTCTACTACGTTCAAGCGTCCTGATCCCCATTTTGCAAATCTTGATCAGACATATCGTAATAAGATTTAACTCTGATCCAAGAGGCATTAAGTCTCGATAAGGATCATTTTGAAAGAAGATATAAAGGATGACCCTATTGACATGAATGTTCGCTATTCAAACCCTATACAATCCGTGCAATTTCGATCGATTCATTTCAAAAGAAGACTCATAGATTCATTTGAGTAAAATAAATTTCATGCAAACAACATACATACATTGTCTTTAATAAACCATCAAAATTCACCAATTTCAATTCATTTCTCCCAATGTCAACAATCAATAGAAAGTCAATGGAAATCATCAAAAAAATACAAAAATCTCAAAAACCACATTAATCTAAATCTAAATCTGAACCAAACCAAAAAATCAGATCAAACCTAAAACACATTCATCCATCATCACACAAATACATCAAAACCTTATCCACCCAGAAATTATCTCCGAGTGGCAGAAATTACTCTCAAGGACAGTGTTTTCCACGACCCAATCTTTCGATTTCAACAAGTACTAACACGTAGAATTCTCATATATTTCCAACATACTCAAATCAACAAGACCCAGATCATGAAAACACAATAAAAGCCTCTTCACACATACATACATGTATGCATGTGTGTGTGTGTATATATATATATATATATATAGAGAGAGAGAGAGAGAGAAGGAAATGGCTGAACAAAGAAGATACCTAAAGGGGGGAAATCAGAAGAAAGCCATGGGAGCTTCGGAAGTGAAAGAGGAGGAGGTGGAGGGAAGAGCACTCCTAGGAGAGAGACAGAAATAGAGACTGAATTTTCAATTTATGAAAATGGGTATGGAGTGGATTAAACCCAATTCCAATTTTAATATGTATCTTTCAATTTTGGTTCAATAATCTCATTAATTTTCGCAGAAATTTCTTCTCTTCCATCCACACTTTTGGAGAGGTCGGTTTTTCTGTTGATTCAACCGTTTTCTTTTCCTTTTCTACTCTCTAGGAAGAATAACAAATATTAAATACAAATTAATCACATATTTTTTATTTTATTTTTCAATCAGATAACAAATAAATAGTTTGAAACAAAGAATAATAAAAAAATTTCCATACTATACACAATTTTGTCATTTTCTATTAGTAATTAATCCAATTTTTATGATAAAATTTAATTATATTTTAGTATTCAAATTATGACAAAACAAATTAAATAAGTAAATTTGTATTAATTTCTGACATTAAATGACAAAATTTAACATGTACAAAATATTAAAAATCAAAAGAGATATAAGTGTATAAACCAAAATATTTTGAGTCTAAGGTCTTTGTCAATGGAACTAATAACATGAGTACAAATTATAATTAATTCTTAATTAATGTTATCAAATACATTATATGAAAAATTTATATTGTACTTAATTCTTATAAATTCAAAATATAAATGCATTTGTACTAAAATCTATGTTACTAGTTAGTTTAGTTAATTGTTTTTTGCAATAAAGGAACGAAATTAATTGGTTTGAATTTATTTGTAGAAATAATTAAAATCATAATTATTTAAATTTTGTAGAAATTAAGATAATAAAATAGAGAAATAATAAAGTGAAAAGTAGGAAAGTGGTGGCTTTGTGGAGAGGTATGATGAAGAAGACAGGTAGCTAAAGTTTATAATACGAATGCTTTTTTTATTTGTCTAATCAATCTCATATTATATGCATTATTACATCAACTTTACCTTTTCACAATTATAATTAATCCATTAGAGGTGGATCCTTAAATTACATGCTTTTTATAACTTTAATAATTAAATTTTTGGTTAATTTTCTTAGTGTCGTATTCATGATTTATAGTCTATTTTGACTGAATTTAGGTTATGTTTGTTTAAAATATGGTTAATGGTTTCGTAAAATTTTATTGATTTGTTTGGTTTAATAAAAGAATTACGATACTTATGTTGAGAGTAATGGCATTTTTTCAAGCAATTTCATTCTTATATTTGGACACATTGGAATATATTAAAGGGATCGAAGTTTATGGAATTTCCATCCCTTAGATTCATTCCTCTCGAAAAAGCATCGAATAGTAAAATAGATTGTTTAACATACTTAACAGTAAAGAAAAGAATTGGGGATGTAGCTCAAATGGTAGAGCGCTCGCTTTGCATGCGCCCCCGCATCTCCAACATTTTTCTTTGTCCATTGTTGATTTACTCATGGTCTATTTCTTTACTTTTACTGTTGGCACCACTGTCTTGTCGGCTACTAGAAGGTCAGTTGGTTCATTTAAGTTCTGTTTTCCGTTATGTTCATCTACAATGCCATGGCGCACACACTTGCATGGGTCAGTGATCTTTCTTCTTATTATAAACTGCTTAGAGAAAAAGAAAATAAACAAGAACAAAATGGATTTTTTCCCTACGTTTTATAAAATGATTCCCAAACTAAAAGGCGAATTGCATCTCATAGATTCATGAATCATGCCAAGAGCACTGAAAAGGGAAATTGCTTTGAGAAATGAATGGGGATAACAGATCATTTTCACTCCGCTGGTGTTGCATTTGTTGTTAATGCTAAATGCTTTGGCTACCATTGAATTCTGTTTCTGCCCCCTTCATTGTTCTTCGTAGAGTCATGTTCAGTTTGTGACAAGTTTATGTTTACGTTCTGCATTTGCTTTGGAGTTGTTTGAGCAACAGTCAAAAGCTAAGGTGTTGCAGAGTTCCAAGTTCCAGAATTATCGACAGTTTTCTACCACATCTGCCTACAATGCTTGTGAGGAAGGAAGTGAACAGAAGGAAAAGTAAAAACACTTGTTCTCAGGATTGACAATGAGCTTAGCAACACATTCTTTAAAGAAGAGCCATTTATTCGTATGGAATACCACATTAGACAAGCCAGGTCAAATATATAGAGGACACGCCAAAAATGTCTGCTCCGGTATATGTTATAACGTCCTGCATAAGGAGATGGAGATTTTACTTCATGGTGTACATTCCTTTGGTTCTAAGATTATGATGCATAGTGCATTGTAGTTATTTCGTCCTGGCTCTATGATTCTCTAATTTCAGAGATCCATTAGATTATTCTGCTGATTTTATTTTGCAGGATATCCGTGACTTTTATAGACAAGGACAGTGAAGAAAAACACATAAAGGTCTCAATTGGAATGTCTATACTAGAAGATGCTCATGAACATGATATTGAACTTGAAGGCAAGGCTTCTAATGCATATCTAATTCGTCTACCATTACCTTAATTCCAGTTTGTTATCCTTTTACTATTGTCATCAAAAGGGAATTATTGACTCGATGCTCAATTTTTTTTGCAATTTTATGCCAGACAGGAGCGCGCAAAGCCTCACTTGCCTGTTCAACATGTCATTTCATTGTGAGGGTAAATTTAATGACTACTTTGTGTCAAGTATATATACTCTAATACTTCACACTTTTCCGAGACTATGTAAAGGTAAGTTGCGAGGAGCAAACTCTGCATTATTGTGATAGGATATGGATTACTACAATAAACTAGAAGATCCTACCAATGAAGAGAATGACATGTTGAATTTGGCTTTTGGGCTTACTGAAACGTGGGTCTTTTTAGCACAAACCTTTTATGTGCAACTTTTCAACATTCAACGAAATTGGCAATTTCGCTGCCATCTTAAAACTTTAAAATGAAAAGGAACCCTTGCAGCAACAACAATGCAATCAATAGGAATAAGGCCAATTGTAATATCAAAAGATAAAATATTACAAAACTGCACCTTCCAGAACATCAGCTATAATCTGAATTATGATGGAAAAAGCATCAAAATGAAACACGGGATTGAGAGGTATTAATCATCTTTCAATCTCCTAAGAAGCCTAGAAGCCCAGCGCCGAACACATCGTTTTAGTGTGAAACCAACGACAACTCCAGCAACAAAGAAAACAGCACAAAGCTTTGAGCATGTTAACAGTGACACCACTTGTCTGCAATTAGACACAACTATCAGCACCTTCAGGAGAATTGCATATGATATAATTACTACCTAATATGAATATTTTGTCATAAAAATTACTGATCCCCAGGAAATAATTCTGGTTTTCTGTAACATAGAAAACGGTTGGATTCATAAAAGGCTGCATGTTACAACAACATATGACATCAAAACAACCTAGATTCATTTCTATGAAATATTAGAGCTGTCATAAAGTTTTCCAGCATGGTGGATGAGCATCCTCTTAATATTGAGGAGGAATTCTGGTCCCTTAAAGCAAAAAACCAAATGGGTAACCTTGGGAGACTGTAAAACTAAATTCTCTCTCTGCATTGAGGAAAAAAAACTGCTAAATACGTTCTCTCCTTAGAACAACAAATGGCAATTGGATTGCTGATGAACTATCAGAAACCCGATTGAAATTCAGAGGCAAAAGAATGATGGATTCCAAGAAAACTCAGCCTCAAGTTTAACATCCAAAGTTGGAAATCAGGTATTCCAGCAACAATACTCTGATCCCAGTCATCTGTTGGTAGTGGCCTGGGAAATGAGAGATATGGTATTTAAGCAATGTACACTGAAATCAACAAGAATGGATGGCATGCTGACAGCATTCAGTAAACGAAAATGGAATATGGTAGAAAACTCATTGTAGTAGGTTTCTAAGAATTCAATAACATGCACCAAGGTAGAAAACGTTCAGTGGCAGTGTCTATTAGTTTCAACAACCTCATTCAAGAATCTACTCTCGGGTTTTGGTGAAATGTTTATGGCCAATCCTGGATAATCATGTCTCTCAAAAAAGAATGCTTTTTGTTCCAGGCCTATCTCTGACTGTGTTCTTCTCAGAGAATGCTTTATCAAGATATAGAGAATGCCAAACTAATATCTTGCCTCCTAAAAATGGATGTTAGTAAGGCTCAATGGCTTCGCTTGCAATTTGTTCTCAACTTCACTTGCCAAAGAAAGATGATGTATCAACATTTTCTTGCTAGGGACTTGTAAAATCTAGTAGATATAACACAATGGTGTTATCTTAAAGGTAACAGAACAATTTTCATCGAAGGTTAATCTTCTGCTAATTGAATAATCACTGTAAAACTAGTCTTAACGGCAATCTGGAAACATTCCACCTATGTCCATTACATTCCTGTACTACTAAATACACATACAATGAACGGTTGTTTACTCATTGGAATGATTAAACCATAGTAATCCATCAAAAACAACAATATCACCATAAACCTTAGCAAATTGAATCTAACCAATCAAATACAAGAAAATCAATGGAATCAAGCTAAAAAGAGATTGATGGAAATACCTGGGTGGCCTGGTGATCAAAACACGAGACTGATCAGCAGAAGAAAGAGCAGCAGAAACTCCACCCCCACCACCCCCAATATTACTAAAATATGAACTAGGAGAAGACGAAGAAGAAGCTATTTTAGGATCTGCAGAAATTTTGCGAATCAGATTCTGTAAACCCTCCATCGTTTGAAAGCTCCAAAAACAGCAAAACTAACGAACCGAATCCAGAATAATAAAAGCCGCTATGAAATCGAGGAACTCATCAGTAATCTGATCATGAATTGAAGATTTGGGGAAGAACATAAGTGATTCGTCAATTAGGGTTTTTAATCATTCAATAATCACTCCGTACTGGTTTTACTTACTGGAATTGGAGACTTGGGGTTTTCTAGGGTTTATTTGTTTGGAGCCAAAATAATTTTTTGGGTAAATTTTATTTGAAGAAAATCATTAATTTTCTAACATTAATAAAAATTTTGGAAATTTTTCTTAGCTAGATGTTTTGAGAAAAGTAAATCGAATTTTTCCAAAATTAATAGCGAATTTGCTAATATCTTAAGACTACTACATTATTTTGAATATGCTACTACATTATTTTGAATATGCGACTAAAACATACAGAATTCATATTTTTAAGTTAAAATAAGTAAATATCAATTGGTTCAATTGATAAAATTTTTGACATTATATTCAAAATGTCCTACTTCAAATCTCGATGAAATGTAATTCAACATTCAAAATTTGCCCCAATGAGTTCAATGCATTTTAATTGAGTTATCAAAAAGTAGTGAAGTTTTGCAAAAAGTTTCAAAATATGGATAAATCATTTCCTAAAAATATAATAATACAAGAAAATTAATATTTACCACAATATCTAAATTTTAAATTTTAATTTTTTTTATTATAATGAAATTGTTTATAATCAGAAATTATTAAAATTTAAGTATTTTAAGAAAATAATTATAAATATTATTGTTAAGTCAAAAAAGTTGGCAATATTTTCAATTATTTCTGCAAATACTCTGATGATAATATTCGCTTTGAAATCTGAATATTATGGGTAAATAATTACGGAAACTACTATAGGAAATATTGAGAGATATATTGGGAGATAATTGACAAATATTCTCTTGGAAATAAAGTCATATTCGGGAAAGATTTAATAGGAAAATTATGGAAAATATTGTGATTATTGCAATTTTGGAAAGATTGGCAATTGACTGAATATCTAGCCCTCAAATAGACAATTCGTCATTCATCTTTGATCATCATGAATTATATTTAAGAGAAAAAGCTTGAACGTTAAATGATTCTCAATCTCCATAAGAAAGAAGATTGTATGACATCGGTAGATTGAGTACCACTTTCACGATGCAAACAAATATGTATTGATTGAGCTTTTATAGAGATTAAAGTAATCCTGCAAGTGAGTTTTATTTCTATTTCCTATTTAGATTGTAAGCCAATTATGGCATAGGTTGTAGGCGAGAGTCCTAAATCTGTGTGAGTCCAAAATTAGAGTGTCTAAATCAATTTAAATAGTGGATTATTCATTTCTAGGCGAGGCCCCGCAGAGGTAGGTGTGAGCACCGAACTACGTGAACAATTGTTTGTGTTTTTTCGTCTAACTCGGTGTATCAAATTGTGTTACGACACCATGTGTCACACCGGTACCGATCAGATCTAACAAATGGTATTAGAGCCGGAACACCAACCGACTCTTGGTGGGATTTTGGAAATCTGATCAAAATTGACACTCAAAGAGAAGGAGGATCTATATCAAGGCCACCCCTACTGGATGACACGAACTATGCATATTGGAAGGCTAGAATGAGAGCCTTTATCAAGGCGATTGACGAAAATGCATGGGAAGCGGTAC
>JAYMTB010001883.1:0-10145 GCA_036897585.1 Francoa sonchifolia | reverse complement strand
TACGCTGTGTCCAGTGTGGTCGCTGTATCAATGACAGTGAGTATGAGGAAACATTTTGTTTGGAATTACTTTGCTCGGATTGTTTGATACAGCTACGTAAGTGCCAGGAGGGCTAAGATAGAAAGGTTGATCCTTTGAAGTTGCCAAGTTATGTATTGTCTTCGTGGCTTAAAACCTATATATGTTTCTGTTCTGGTTTCATCCTGTCCTGTGATTCATAATAGCATTAGTATTTATCAAGTGTCTACAATTTGAAAGCAGCCATCAAGACTTTGCTGATATTTCCAAGTGGCCGCCTTCCCGCCTCAGCTAGTCTCTAGTGCTTGCAACCTCATTCAATAGTGGATCTACAGCAGTGGACATGACGTTGTCATGGCAGAAATATCTGCTCCCTGTCATAATAATAAACAGGTTTTGGATTGGTTTAGTTCAATTCTGTACAATTATATGAACTCGGGATCCTAGTTATATGTTACAATGACAGTATCTTTCATTTGTATATCATTCAACAAATAGTCCATGGAATAATGTAATCTTCTCTTTTATGTCTAGATGCAATAACAGAAATAATTGTTGTTTTGCGTATTTGATTCTTATTGTAACTATTTTTGTGTCCCCCTCGTTTTTTTTATATCAGTAGTTGGGCATAGATGCTGTGGGTACGGATTCTGCCCACATGTCCAAAGCAAGTTCCCCATATTCTTTTATCAAAGTGAACTTAATTTTCTGCAAAGTAGGTTTTGGACAACTGTTATTCCAACTTAGTATTTATGTTTGAGAAAATGCTATATAGAACAGATGGAAAATAGAAGTAGACATAATGAGCAAGAAAAATTCTTATTTAAAGAAGGTTGTCTTTTCAACCATTACAAGATACAACCATAATGAAAAAAGACATAATGACATTCAAACATACATGTTCGCTAATTAAGGATTCACAAATATGATTCCTATCAATGATCACAAATATGATTCCTATCAATGATCTCGATCGTCAAAATGCAAAGTGGCGCCATTACTGCTCGTCCCATTCATCATTCTTGTAAGATACAAGAGCGTCAACCTTGTGTATCTGCATAAACCCCACAAACATGATGTTGACGGTGACATATTCAAAATTGAATTGTACTTACCCGTGACATGGTCAAATCATTATTTTCATCAAATGTCAAACATCTTATTTATCAAAATGAAATTGTTTTCTTTTAGTCCTTAATGAATCCTGTATTTTTCTATATTTAAGTCTTCGAATCCTTGTGAGCCTCCAATCTCATTCATGGCTTACATTTGACTTAAATTTTTTTTTTTTTAATTGGCATTTTCTAATTATAGTTTTTTTTGTAAGGTACAAGGTTTTGTCCCATCCCTAGTTCCCTTAGACTATTTTTCGCTCCCTTTGTATATTTTTTTTTCTCTTATATATAAAATCAAAAAAAGGTTCATGGGAAAAAAAAATAAAAAAATTGCACCTACCTTTGTATCAAAAGAATGCAATTTCACCATCCGTGGATTTGCAATTAGTTTGGGATCACTTTCAACCCAAGTAAAAGGGACTGCTACATCTTTGTCTGTGTATGCTAACACATCAAATACACAACAAAGATTCATCAAACATCCCACTAGAGCAAACACATCTGTCTTAAATTAAGATTACGACCTGGCTTTCGAACAGAATTTTGACAATGTATTAAGAAAAAAACTAGAGAAGCCTCTTAAACAAAATTTGTAATCATGACATAAGAACCTGAAGAATCAACCAGCTGCTCCTCATCTACCATCAAGATAGGAACCTTCTTCTAATCACACCATTTTATCTCTTTCTTACTTAAGGGATTGACTTCAACAATCTTATATGGTATGTCATAGTAATCCATAATCCAGGAATGCTGAAATCTCAAGAAAATAAGACCCTTTACAAAAAAAATATAAATAAAATAAAGCACAAAATATAAATTAAAAAACAAGAACAAGAACTCCAGAACAAAATATAAAGAACCCTTTACAAGAAAAGCCTTAGAGGTAAATTTTCAATTCAAGAAAAGCCAAAAAAGTAAAAGAACAAAACAAAAAAACCAAAATCTCAGCTTGACCATTCCTTTCCTTAGCTTTATAGCAGCCAAACATTATCAATCTTTCTCCTTTTCTTTTTCGCTAAGAACCTAAAAATTCCATTCTCATCTAAGTTCTTAGTTCAAGAAAAAACCAAAATTTCATCTTCTTTCACCCCAATATTTTAGCAGAAAATATTCGACCATTTTTCCTTTATTTTCCTTCATCAACCAAATCAAGATCCCATTTCTCTCACTTAAACTCAACCCAGAGTTATAATCCTCAGTTTCTCAATAAAACCCTATTTCCTAATTACTCATAGTTCCAACGAGAATCAGTACATTATAAAAACACAAAATCAAAGAGAAAAAAGTTCAAAACCTCACCTCCAGAACTCTTTAACATGGATTCTAGGGTTAGGGTTTGGATTGTAATCCTCTGTGATTGAAGATTTGGATGATTTTTCTACCGTCATTATACTTTTCACTTTCTTGGTTTTTCCACGTAGCACGCTGATTAGGTAAAAGAAAATTTAAAATTTGGACACGTAGCATTGTTTACGGGAGGACTAACGGTTTTGACGGAAAATTAAAATATGTAATATAATACGAGTTTAGTATGTAAAATATTACAAAAATTAGTTTGAAAAATGTTTTGTTGTTTGGGTATAAGTTTTGGGGGCAAAATTGTATTATTACACTTATTTTTCATGAAGTTTTCAAACTCGTTTTTTTAATTTTTTTTCCTATTTAAACTATAGAAAATGAATAAGATAAATAAAAAAAATTTCGAAAAGTCTTGCTAGACTTACATAATTTGTAAACAAAATTTTAATTTAGTTTTTTTTTCAATACATTTCAAACTATTGCAATTGTAATAATTAAATAATCTCTGGACTCTCCCAAATAGTCTTATGAATTTTTTTTTTACCCCATGTGGTCAGTCTTTTTAACACTTTCGTGGCACAAAATTCAACCCGCTTAACAAATCACCAAGATACAGGAAATAAAAAAAAATTAACAGAAAATTGAATTTCAAGTCATTATATGATAATGATGTTGATACTGACAATGTTTACGTGTATAATGAATTTCTTGGTGATTTAGTATTTGGAGATCTCGATTTTTGACCTAGTTTTTGAATATTGTGAATGTTGGTAATTGTGGTGTGATTAAGTATTAAGATGTTCATATATTGCTGAAGTTAAAGGTGCAGTGAAACTAGATTCAATAAGTCCAGGGTTGTGAGTTAAATAGGAATATCTTGTCCCAGGCAGCTTGAAACTAAATTCAGATGGGTCTTTTGCATAGTGTAAAGCTGCTCAGGGTGTGTTATGTTTTAGCTATGGCAGGGAAAACTCAATGCAACAAAGTCTTCTGTTAAGGCTGAGGCTGAGGCCTTGATCATATTACTGGAGCGGTGTTTGGTTAAAGTGTTAAAAGGCCTCTATCCTTAAGTGGTTGAGTCATATTCTTCTGTATTAGTAAATTCCATCCTTCGAAAAATTGTCCTTTGTAAACTGCATTACTTGGTTGGGTGATGAATACTTTAAGGTGATGGTAGTATTAGGTGTATTTAGAGTTTGAGTTATAGTGAGGTAATTTTGATATTTTGTGTTTATCTAATTTTAGTAATTCCAATCATACAATCTATTCTTTTATATGATTATCTAACGAAAAAAGGCAAATATGTTGCTACTGAAAACGAATTTCATTAACGTTAGCTTTTGAGGTGTGTATGGTTGATAAGCAGTAATGTTAGATATAACTGAAATTGTTCGATCAAATTCAAGATTGACATAGAAAGGATGAAGGCATATCGGGCACACAGTCATGCAGTAAATTTGGTGCATAGATCTATGAAGGAACAATATGCACGGGTGAAGGATTATTGTAATTAACTGATAAAGAGCAATTCGTGTAATACTAGTTTTAAAAACATGCAAAATAGTGGAAAATGACCCTGAGAGGCCTCCGCTATCTGAAGGGATGTATGTATGTTTTGATGCTCTTAAAATAGGCTTTATTGAGAGTTGTAGGCCTTGGAGTGGATGCATGCCATTTGAAAGTCTAGAGTGGGTGGTAACTTAATGTTTGCATTGCTTCGAATGCCAATGATGGTATTTATCCTATAGCTTGAGCAACAATAGCTAATAACGAGACAAAAGAATATTGGCAATGGATTTTCAGGTTGCTTGTAAATAATCTAGGAGGAAAGAACAACCAGTTTATATTTATTTCCGACCAACAAAAGGTTAGCCAATACAAAATTGAATACTTTTTTAAAATACATTTGTATAATTGAGATTTCTTAATTATTATCATGATCTGTACAGGGATTACCACCTACATTTGAGTCTGTTATCCCGGATTGCGATATTAGGTTCTGCGTTAGCCACCTATATTCAAACTTTAAGCAAAATTTAAAAGAAAAATGCTTAAGGATTTCATGTGGAATGCTTCTTTTGCAACAACTCAGAAGTATTGAGAATGGTGGATGTCACAAATACGGCAAAAGAACGAAGAAGCTTATAATCACTTGATGTCTATCAACAAGAAGTCATGGTATCGACATGCATTTCCACCTAAAACCAAGTGTGACCATGTGTTGAATAATCATTGTGAAACATTCAATTCAGCAATGAGTCTTTATAGAGGTAAGCCAATAAATCGCATGAATGATGAGATTCGTAGATATGTAATGCGTAGATTAGTTAGATTGAAAGATAAAATTCAGGAAAAAAACATTGTCATATATCCTTGAACACAAGTCAGGTTGGATAAGTTGAAGTCTTATGTTAGAGAATATATAGTGAGGTGGAATAGAAATAATAAATTCTAAGTGTCATCTACTAATAAACAAAGGGTAGTGGAGCTAGCTGGTAAAACATGTGCATGTGACCACTGGGAACTGAGTGGTATTCCATGTGTGCACCCAGTTGCAGCTCAAGCTTCAACGAGAAATGACCCAGAAGACCTTGCACCTGCTAGTTATTATAAGTAAACTTTTCTCAAGTAAGGACTGATACTTTTATTTACATATTTTATACACTAATCCATGATTTTAATGTTCATAACTTAATACACAAGATATATGGAAATATGTTGCAACCTATAAATGGTCATAATCTTTAGGATTTGACAAATCTAGATGTTATTCAACCACACGTATGGAAGCGACCTACGGGAAGGCCCAAGAAGGATATGAAGAAAAATAAAGATGAAATGCCAAAACAATTTGCCAATGGCAATTCTCAGCGACTTAGCAGACGATATACACAAACTAGATGCAGCAAGTGTCGAATAACAAGACATAATGCAATCACTTGTCCTCATAATTTACAAAGGGCACAAACAAGGACTTCTAAAAGGACGACATCGAAAAAAGAAGTTAATATTCGATCTCTCTGTTTGATAGATATATGTTACTGAATATGTGATAAACTTTGCAGGCTAGACAAACTTAAGCCCCTGAAAGTAATCCACAACCAACACATGCACCAAACAACCAGTAAAGACTTCTAAAAAGGCAACATAAAAAAAGAACACACAACAATTGTAGGGTGTGCAGAGGGGAGAAGTAGGGACTTCTCATAGGACTGCATCGAAAAAGGTATTTTATATTGGACATTTTTGTGATGTATATGCATGATAATTTTCGTGATATACGTTGCAGATTGGACCATCTGAAGCCACTGAACCTATTGCACAAGAAACACATGCACCTTAGTTTGTCACTAGGAGCAGTCCAAGGTTCAAACATACCCTTAAATATATTCCTACAGAAAATCAAAGACATCCAAAATTATAGGTACTTCTTTATAATTTACTGAATATCATTTTACTATGGGACTATGGTATTTAATTAAATGTACACCATTTCAATAGGTGAGAAGAAATATACAAGTTATGACAAGTACTTCTAAGGATGCTATTCCTACTAAAAATAGTCGTACAGAATCTTCGAAGGTGAGGACTTTCTTTGGTACACGTCCACCTACATTAACTTTGGAATTTAGAGTTGCAGATGAGGGAAATTCATCATTACATGCGAAGGCTACAAAAACTAAAAAGATGAAGTCAGTATCAAAGGGAACATCCCATCCACCACGTAGGTTAACTAGAATAAGAACGCAATCAATGGGTGCAAGTGATGGTGATATTATACATATAGACTAAAACACATGTATGAAGAAACATTATATGTTACTTTTATATTATGAATATAAAAAATTGTCTAAGTTTTTAATAGTACTAGTTATGCTGATTGGATATGTACTCTATTTTTATTATAATTTATTTTTAGGATATGACTATTGCATATTTTACTTATATAATCTGTCATATTATTGTTATTTATTATCTTTTCATTACGATTACAATATATTTGTTTACTAAGTATATAATCAACTGATTTTTTTAATAAATTTTAGGAAAAAAGATATTACACAATCTCAAAAAGTACATGGGATAATATTGAAACATTTTAAAAAAGTAGAAGGGGGTAGTGTTGAAACATTTTAAGAAGTATATGGTGCACATGTGTACTATAATTTAGAAAAGTATAAGAGACATATTTTAAAACACATTTTATTAAAATGCATTAATTTTATAAATATTTGATTATAATATTAACTGCGATACTCATATACACAATGAACACAATAAACAAATATAATAAAGTCCTATTATTTTTTTTTCCAACAACCATTAAAACTAAAATCTGAGTTCATTTATGTACACTGTGAACAACATCAACCATATTTATAAGATTATTAATAACATCTTGATAATGACTTGGAAGTGATGGATCATACAATTTAAAAAAATCACATTACCCATCCATTATACTTCTTGAGCAACACAAAAATCTTATGCTAGGATTTTTTCTCCGGTCCAAGACACTTTTACAAACTAATTACTACACAAAAACATTTATCATGGACTGAAATTACATCTTCCATCCCAACAGTGGTCTTATTATATTTGCGACGCCATCTCACCCTGCTAGTTCTAGTAGATTTAGACATCAAATTTTTCCTTTTGCAGATTACTACGTACTCTTAATGAAAGCGTGCTCCAATATACAAAATCGTGATAATACTAATACAAAAGTGAAAACCCTAAATTTTCGTCTAGGTTAGGCTAATTGAAGAAAACCCTAACTTATACATATTGCATAAAGAAGAATTTCATATTTGAAATTCAAAATTGATCGTTATGGTGGAGACCACGTGTTGATGTGGCATAAGTGTGTCCATTCAAGCACAACAGTCAGAATTTTTGTAGGAATGTTAAACGGAAGATGGGTAAAAAAAAAATCAAGTGACCTTTAAGAGTTTTTTAAAAATTCAGAAAACTATTTATTGGGCTTTATAATTTTATAACTTTATTGTATAGAGTCCCGAGATTTTCGGGTCGATTCGAATTACCGTGCTCTTTCGTTCGTCTCTTCTCCACTCTCCTGCCGGAAAACTCCATAACCGAGACTTTCGTCTGCTTTCTCTGAGGTATATCTTCGCTGGCTTCTATCACGGTATCACTTTGTGCTTTTCGATTTCTACAAAATTCTCTGGGAAAGGAATGGTTTGATGGGTCTATGGAAAAATTTGTTTTTTGTTTCCCCCATTTTGATTTCTGAAAAGGGTTTAAAGTTTCTGGTTGTTGAGGTGAGTCAATGTGGTTGTGGGTTGGTTTGGGATTGATTAATTTCTTTGAGTTGCAGAGAAATTGCAGTTTTAGTGATGGGGGAGAAAGGAGGGAAAGGGTTTTCAGTGCCCAAGTCTTCTCTTAAATCCAACTCTGCTGATGAAGGTCTGAATTTCTTTTCGTATATTTGCTTTCAATGATGAACAGATTTGAGTAATGGAATTTAGAATCAAGGGTTTAGTTTGACTTGGGGTTCTGTGATTTTATGAAGTTTTGCTGCCCAATTTTTACATGCAATAGGTAATAGCAGTTTATAGTAGTCAGATGTTATCAAAATGCTAAGTCCATTCTAAATGCAATAAATTTCATGTCGAATAGAGGGATCCATTTAATTTACCCTAATGTATGTTCTTTTGAGCTAAGACCATGCTTGTTTAGAGGGAATGGAATGGAATGGAATAGAATGAAATGAAATTCCATTCCTTCCATTGATGTGTTTGGTTGTGTCATAGGGCAATGAGAATGAGAATCTTAAGGAATGAGATACCTTTTAATATAAGCAAATTCATTCTCTAATCCTTATTAGGTAATCTCATTACTTAGTAAAACCAAACATATCAATGACATATAAAGGAATGGAATGCAAATGGGGTAATGAAATCATATTCCCTTTGCCCCCCATTCCTTCCGAACAAACATGGCCTAAATATGATGATTCCTCTCTTGGAAATATTTGTTAATAAATTTTATGAGATAAGAACTAAAGATGAGCTGCCGTTCAAACCTACGGGCTGGTTAAGCACTATAGAGTCATGCAGTATTCATTTGATTGTGCTAAAAACTATGAAGGATTTTGACAAAAAAGTAGTTAGGGATATAATCTTTTGCTTGCCTGCTGAAGCATGATTTAATCAGACTGATTTTGAAATATGAGTTTCTGTCTTTATGCTTTTGTGTTGCAGTCTTGAAAGGGAAGGATGATAGTACGACAAAGACCAAGAAGGGAAGGAAAGTTCACTTTAATTCTGAAGGTTAAAGCTTTTTAATTTGTGCTTTGATATGCTTTTGTTCTACAATCATGTATACATTTTCATTAATGATGGAGATTTGACTCATACTTCTTACAGTTGGATATCAATTTCCTCCTTATTTCTAATGTTGCCTTTTCTTCCTATAGATTCACCTGAAGCCAAATTTACCTTTTCATCAAAATCTGGTGCGGGATTTGACATGAAAACTGGGAAAGGTCATCATTCAATCTTGTCGTTGTTCGGTTTTTGTCTCTTTACTTCTTCCATGGTCTACATTTACAATACATGATTAATTTATCCTTGCTTTTATGTTGATTTGTTTTCTCTCAACATTTATGATCCTTAAGCTGATTGGGGCAAAGGTGGAAAAGGAGACAAGACTGCAAATGGCAAAAAGAGTTCTGCTTCGAAAGAACCAGAACCCCTGGAGCTCAGAATGGAGCGGGGTAAGTACTTACCCTCATCTATCTGATTTCCTTTGCCTTAAAAATATAATGTGATATACTGGTTATTTATTAGTGTCATCATCATCTGTTTCACATCTAAATGTCAAATTGTATTATAATCTTGAAGGTGCTTGAAGTTGATCAATATATGAAGTCGAATAATATTGCCAATGGTTCTTATAGTAGCCAGGGTTTTTGTGGAGTTTCCATTTCTTTGTTGAAGAAGTGGGCACAAATGCTTTTTTATATAAACCAATTTCTTAGTCCTTTTATTTATATTGTTACAATTGGAATATACAGGTTATGATGTTACCAACCATAGTTACCTGGTTCTCTGCACTTGCAAGAGAACCTCGATCCGAGGTCGGTGACCCCAAACGCGATACTTTTGCAACCCAGTTCTCCAAATATGACGACCCAAACTTTATCAATATATACTTACTTTATGAAATATTTAAATTCTATGAAGTGTGAATTTATATGAAATTTTCGATGACTTTTTAGTAAATGCTTTAATATCTTTTTATGTTCTATTACTATTATTATATAAATAAAATTAAGGTTTTATTTAGATAGAATTAAAGTTTTATTAGAATGAGGTTATGTATAAACAATTCACTTTAAACGAACCACGACCACCCGCTTTCAAACGAACCGCAACCCAAAATAATGTCCCGATAAAGACTACCCCTTGTATTGCGTACCAGACAAAGTAACATTCCGCGTACCTGTACCCGTATACATCCCCAAGAGAACCGCGATCCAGGTAACTATGTTACCCACTGCTATATCGCCCTTCCTTTGTCTCACACCCCTATGCAAACAACAAATGTTTCTTGGCTCATAGATATTGAATCTTCAACCTATGTTTTAAGCTGGGAAACAATAATTAGTTGGGTAACAGTATCTTATTATTATATTTGGTGGGTTTTCAGATCTTCCGAAGAATGCCAAATGCCTAATGGACTGTG
>JAYMTB010001882.1:0-10146 GCA_036897585.1 Francoa sonchifolia | reverse complement strand
TTATAAACATTTGGACCATCTTTTTTAAGGATGGTTATCAACTCGCATTAGAACTCGATAAAGCGTGGAATCGAAGCATTGAATCGGGCACTCCCGTTGATGTTGTTTCTACTCTAAAAAGGTAAAGCTCGTCAAATATCTCGTGAATTATTTTACTCACACTTAGCCGATTCATTTCAATTTTTCGTACTTCCTTAGCTATGAAAAAGCTAGAAGATTACGAGTTGCAATTATCCACGGAATGGCACGAATGGCTGCCATTATGGCTTCGACTTACAAGGCTTATCTCGGTGTAGGACTTGGTCCCTTGTCGGTACGTATTTTTCTCAAATATTACGGTAAAAGTTCCTAGTGCATATTTATGATGACTTGCTATGTAAAATTCAGTTTTTGACAAAGTTTCGGATTCCACATCCGGGAAGAGTTGGCGGGAGATTTTTTATCGATATTGCAATGCCCGTAATGCTTTCTTGGGTCTTAGGTGGTAACAGGTCCGATTTCAAAATCTCTGTTTGTTCGCTTTTACATTAAAATTTCTCGTGGCAAATTCGTTCATTGATTAATTTTCTTTGTGCAGCTCAAAACTTGAAGGGAGGCCGGAATCTTGCAGACTCTCGGATAAAGTAAATTGCTATACTCTGGCCAATTCTATTTCTATATTTTTCATAATTCAGAAAATTTTATTAGTAGTCGAAACTAATATATTATGCGTAATTTGAAGGCGAGTGATCAACTACGTACATGGTTTGAAGACGACGATGCATTGGAACGTGCTATTAATGGAGAGTATGTATATATATGATGAAACTAATATTTCTGAACATGACTGATTATTCATGTTGCGGTCATGTGTTCATATAACTCCTTTTTGTTTCGTAGGTGGTTTTTGTTACCATCGGGAAACGAGACCACTGTTTCACAACCTATACAACTAAGCAGGGATGAAGACAAACCCTCCATAATCGGGTAATTCCTTAGTCTATTATTCAGTCATATTAATTGTGACAGACTCGGAATCTCATGAATTATTATTGTCATTGCAGGAGTGTATTAAATGAGGAATTTCCCAAAACATCAATAAAGATACCTTCATCACAGGTGAGATTTTAATTAAGGGCACAAATTTAATCAATCCAAATTAACTTGCTTCTGAGAGCCTTGTGCACGCCAACTAATCCAGGTATCAAAAATCCACGCTCGTATAACCAACAAGGACGGCGCATTTTTCCTAACAGACTTACGTAGCGAACATGGCACATGGCTTTCCGAGTAAGCAACATCAAACATACTACATTTTCCCTCAACATTTTTCCAAGTTCACATTTTCACCCCTTTCCTTTCACAGCATTGAGGGGAGGCGATATCGGGTTCCCCCAAATTTCCCAGTTCGATTCCATCCATCAAATGTCATCGAATTTGGCGCAGATAAAAAGGTAATAACTAAATCGTGTTAGAGCATGATATATATATGGGCACATGAATAATCACAGAATTTATGACTTTCGAATAAATACTGTGTATGCAGGCAATGTTTCGAGTTAAAGTAATAAGATCACTATCAATTGAGAAACAGAAAGAAGAGAGTGGAATTTTTCAGGCAGCATGACAAATCGAAAACTCTGTAATTTTTTCGGGTTATATACAGAAATTGTACAGCATTTATTGGTAGTGTAATAAAATTTTCTTACATAAATTTGTATAAGAGATCATTATTATTATACAAGAAAATTTTATAACTTCTGCTTAGAATTGGATGAGGTAAATAGATTTTTGAATTATTTTATGAATATCATCAGAAAAAAATTAGTTGAAAAATTAAGATACATTTTAAGAAAAAATAATTATAAATTGAAGTTACTGTAATATGATTGATATAAATTCAATTATTTAAATTTATTTCTCCAATTTTTAATAAAAAATAATATATATTGTATAATTGTCCTGGGCTAACTTTGATAATGGGCCATAATTTTCTTTGGTCTTTTATTGACAAGCATATGAAATTTATTGGTAATAAATAGTGTCACTGTTTACTCTATGTTAATAAATAAATAAAATTTCTTGGTTTAACATATAGATTTTTGTTTAATTAATTAATATATAGATATTAATTTTATGTTGATGGTAATTAAATATATACAAACTGGAATCTAGTTTAGATACTCAAGACTTGAAAAAATATTTATATGAATTCGGTACAACATGTGATAACAAAGTCAACCATATAGTTTCATATGCACGTGTTCACAAGTATATGTCGAATTTGATCTAAACTAGCTTGACGCAAATTAGACAGGTCCTAAAGACAGTCCAAACTATTTTTTTTTTTTCCAAAATATTTGTACAATTTAAGTCTAGCAATACTCCTAATACATCAAATAAAGACCAAACCTAAAAAATTTAGATCGTCATATAGATATTAATATTTGAAGATACATATGTTTTGGAAATGATACCTTGGTCTTATATTCTTGAAATAAGTGTAATGGCCCTACATTAATGAACAAAAAAGAAAAATAGACCATCAATTAAACATAATAGTGAAAATGGCACAAAAGTCCAAGACAAACCCTAACTAATTTCCTTAATGTCAAATAACGTATAAAATGTCACTCTCCTAAAATTTGACAATGTCACCTTAACCTTGAAAATATTAAATCACACATTTATAATTATTTATAACCTAGTCTCCCTTTCCTTGACAATAGTGACATTACTTAACCATTTAAGCCAACTCTTTATTACATACAATTAGGCCCCACCAATCGTTTCAGGGTCTCTAGTAAACCGACATTCGTGTTTTTAGACTTGACTCACATTGTAAAATTCAATTTGACACGAAATAGACAAGTCAAATATAATTGTACCCAACATTGAATCTAATCTATTGAAAAAGTTTATATCATTGAGTTGGACACAAAATATAATTACTATATAAATATTTTTAATCTTTTTGTAGGTTTTAGAAACGATGAGAACGAGTTATATTTTGACATAAAAATATGTATCGGTTAGCCATTTAGCAACTTTTGATTTGAGACGGACAAAATCTATTTTAAACATTTTAAAATTTCCGAATCTGAAATTATGATTTGCGGAGTGTTTATAATAATTTGAATCGAATTTTGATATTAGTAATTTTTGTAATTTTGAAAATGCAAAAGTAGAAAATGTAGAAGCAATTCAAAAAAATTATTTAACACGTGGAGGAATAGAGGTGGCTGGTGGAAAAGGTAAATGGCGGTGGAATTTCACGTCACTACTGTGAGTCTGTGACTAACGGTGGGTTCAGTTATTACCGGTGGCATTTGCAGCAACTGTTTACACCATTTATTTGGAGTTTAAAATTTTGGTAAATAAATACATTGTTACGGTATAATATCATACTTAAATAATAAATGTACCTCTGCACCAAAAATCGTGTGATTTTTATGAAAATTGGACCACCTCTGTAAATTAATAATTGCACTAATATTCACCTCTAAATTTTTTCTATGCATTAATGCACTAGATACACATGAAATTATTTTTTGACTAATAAATGTGACAAATAAAGTGGTGTACCGACTATAAAGTCCAACTGCCCTTCACCCAAAATGAGTAACATTTTACCCAACTTTTAATATCCCCATTTTTATTTACTCATTCAACATGCCCCAACTTTATTGCCCCATTTTGACACTTTCCCACATTCCCAAATACAGGCACTCACTTCCTTGTTATGTCTCTTCAAAGCTAACACTAAATGCCTGTCTGCCTATTGTCCTTTTTCCATTTCATCTTGACAAACAGTAGTCGCAGTAGTTCATTCTTTTTAAAACTCAAATTTGGTACAATTAAATATACAGTCGGTTTCAGATAAAATTCGAAATAAACCGTTTTTGCTTCGTTGGATTATGTTCTTATTCTAAACCCAAAACATATTTTTTGGAGTTTAGTTTGAAATATCACTTAAATTTTAATAATAAATCTCAAATAACAGTAAAATGAAATTATGTTATTTTCCAATAACTAGTACCAAAAACCACAAAATACAAAAATGTAAAACCAAATACTATGAACCAATGTCCCACTCCAGCGCACCATGGCTAGATTCTATTAGACCCACACGTACGCGCTTGGGTCCCGCGACAGTTCACCATAATAATCCTAAATATATTTCAAATTTAATTCCTTTTACATTATTCGTTTATAATTTCACACTACACTTTTACAACGCGTTTCCCAATAATTGAATATTTTTTTTTAATTTACGGAAATTTTTTTAAAATTCGAAAAATTATGGCCGGGAAAACGATTCAGCCAGTTTCCCTATTCTCTCAACGTGTTGCGGTGACAGTTTCTTAGCCGGTTTCCGTTCCTTCTCGGGTCGGAAATCAAAACCCAAAGCATCCGAAACCTCTTCAGTGCTCCACCCGGATTTCCGGAGCTCATCGGAGAACCGATGAGCTTTCAATAGCAACGAATCGAGAAAGGCTTGATTATCGAAGAGTATCGCTTCTTCGTCGAAGAATCCTGCGGGGGTGACCTCGACGATTTCTGTAATATCGGGTTCGCCCCACCCGCCTTTTCTTAAAACCGACCCGATTTGTTCAACGTATTGTTCGACCCAGTTTGGGATCTCAGATTTGGGTATTTCGAAAAATCTTTCCGGCGATGCTGAAATTGAGGAGGATGAGTTTCTACGGCGACGATCGACGGCGGCGTCGGTCCAAAATTCAACCCATCTTGGTGCTCTTTCTCCGGTGAGTAATCCGTTGTCGAGGCTTCGCCGTCGGGAGAAATTTGATGAAGTTCCAGCGGATTTTTCACTGACCGATCTTTGTTTCTTGAGGAGATGTGGGTCAGTTTTGGATCCCCGGAATAATGATTCGCGTTCGAAGAAATCGGAGAGATCGATTCCGCAGCAGAAGATTCGATTTTCGTCGATGAAAAATATTGGGTTTCCGGCTAACGATGGATTACACGGAATGTAACAATGGGTGAAAATGGGAATCAAAACGGGCGCTTTTTTCAGTGAAGTTCGGGCGACCCGTAATGCTGTTTCCGGGTCGGATGGTCTCGGACCCCATGATTTTGCCCAGATGGTATTCCGGGCAATTTGGAACGAAATTGCAGCAATAGGAAGATCGAGAGAAGCTCGAAGATGGCTACGACAGCGATCGCCACGCCAATCGGGGAATTCCGGCCCGACAGGCAATCCGGCGGAGAGAATTGCTCGAAGATCCGGCGGAAAAACAAACCCGAACTCCGCTTCGGCTCGGGCGAATTCGGTATCTGAAAGACCCGGTTGGACTTGGATATTGAAATTCCGGAGATGGGTTATGACTTTATCGGCGAGGGAAGTGAATGAGAGAAGTCCGGGAAGTGTGGCGGCGGCGGATGAAGGAGGGGCGGCGGCTCTGGCGGAGAGACGGCGTAGTCCAGCTATATGGGCCGGGTTCAACCCGGTAAATCTCCGGTCAACATCCACCATTTTAGTAAAAAATGAAGCGGACTTTCTCTTGCCGGAGAATTAATATCGGTTGCCGGAAAATCAAAATTGCCGCCGGAGAAAATTGGGTTTAGTGAATTTTGAAAAGGGTGGGAGAAATTTTTGGGTATTTATAGGGAAGGAAAATGGGGAGTTTTTATTTTGGGATATTGTGTGATTTTTGGTTTCCAAAATTGACCTTCATGAAATGTTATAATGACAGATCAACTTATATTTATTTTAGTGAAAAGTGTTTGTGGTTGAGAGTGAAGGGAAGTGGAGTTAAAAGGGTGATGATATAATTATGGGTAATTTGAAGGGTTAAAGGTTACATCAGTAAATCAATTGAGTTGAGTTGATTTGATTAAAGTTAGGTCAGAATTAGAAGAGTGATTTACCAAATTTAAATTCTACAAGACTAGTTTTATCAAATTGATTCCAATATAAATTCCAAATATTACTTGTGATTTATTAAAATTTTATAGGTATGGATGGATTTTTTGAATTTTCTTATATTTGATACTAAAGTCATTTTCCATAACAAGAATAAAAACATCAAAGTTTGATAAATATTTTCCAAAACTTGTGTGCTGTGTAATTCGGAATAGAAGTAACAAATTCCATAGCGAAATTTGGGATTTTGATGTGATAATTTGTATGCTTTAATCTTTAGGGTCCAACAAAATTTCAGGAAAAGATAATTAACAATTTTAGATAATTTTCAATATACTAAAGTAGGGGGCTAATGAGTTTACCAGTTTTGTAGAAACATAAATAATACAAAACTTGAATTCATAATAATGACATTAGAAAAGTCCATAAAATCTAACTAGATTTCCTTGTAAGAGATTTGACCTAAGGGTATATTGGTAAAAGTAACAAATGCGTACCCTTTTAGAACCATGATCTTATTTGAAGAAGAATACAAAATAAATAAAATAACGAATTAAAGGAAGTGTTGAGACAAATACAATAATTTCTGACTGAATTGGAGAAGTTCAAATGAAAAAGTCGTATGCAAGAAACTGCGGATATTGGCATCAACAACGACTGCGAGACATTGGGTTCGCATGGAATCGAATCCACCTCATCCTCATTTCTTGATCTTCTGACGATTGTTTGGTGACCGTACACGTGTCATACTTCAACGTCTTTCTGAATTCCCATGTGCACCCGTCCTTCTCAAATCGAATCTCACTTATTAGATTAACTAATCATATTTCAAAAATAAATTTATTTTTAATTCCAATTTGTATTAAATTAATGTTTCTTATATAAAAGGTTAATTTATATTTTATTATTTTTGAAACTTGAAAAAATTATTATTATGTATTAGATTCTGTATTCTTCTTCAAAAAATATTTATTTTATTCATAATAAAATTATTTCAGATTCATTTAGTTATAATTACAACCTTCAAAATATATTGAAATTGTCATCAATAGACATCGGTTTAAATTGACAATTTAAGTTGAAATGAAATAACATAAAATTATTATTATGTATTAGATATAACATTTAAAAATAATGTGTAAGACTATCATTCAAATAAATTTGTACCATATGTATAAAATGGAACTATAGTAACACATATTTATAAATTAAGTAAATGAGTGACTAATAATAATTATAATTATGTGTGTGATTCTATTTTTGCAAAAGTCCGATTAATTCTTTGATAGGCAATAATCTATATATTGCAAGAGTGTAGTCAACTTGCTGCTGAGATGTTAGGATGCCGTGCTTACCACACATTTTTGGGTGTGAATAAAATCTATTTGACCATATACAAGAAATTATAACACGAATTGATTACGATTATTAAAATATTGATGGGTATAGATGAGAAAATTGTAGGGGTTATGAGGGTTACATGGACCATCCTAGAAAGTATGGTCAAAATCCAAAACCCTAATAAAGAAGAAACAAGAGATCTATGAAGAGGGTCACCAATGGCAGTGTAAAAATGGAACCAAATGGGATCTAAACAAAGATAGGATTAAGAAATGTACATGTCATGTCGATAGAATTGGAGGCCATGGTGGTGGGGAAACAATGCTTGCTTGTCTTCTCCAATGCTACGTCCATGCTCCCTCTTACTTTGATTGGTCAATTTATATTAAGTTTTGATTTAAATTATAGATCATGCATGCATAAGTATTAAACTCAATGAATTTTAATTTTATTAGGCCCTTTTGATTTCGGCAGTATCCAAAATTACCATTTCAATAGGTGGTCTATAATGAGTCATGTTAGATCTTAAATGGAATCACACCTATGTCGGTCTGCAGTCTAATACTTTAAAAAAAAAAAAAAAAAAAAAAATAGTGTCCGTAAATCTTTGGGTAGTGTACATGGGATCCCACCTTTAATGTATAATTTCATGGGTCAACTTACCAACATCTGTACCCGAACACAAATTCAAACTAGTCAATTCAAGGTGGGGCCCACCTACTTATATGTTTCGGTATTGGTTCTAATTAATTTTATTTTTTCTTCACATGATGACATCGTATCGAAGTTAGCTATAGCTAAACAGATTGGTGAAATCAAGTTATACTCTAACAAAATACTATCTATCTAGCTTAATAATATTTATGTAAACAAAAAGAGAGAAAAAATAATAGTAATTATACATTACCATTATGTTAAATAATTGGTACCTTTTGGAAGGAAAACGTATGCTAAAAAGAGCATAATCATTTTATTTCGTAGGTTAATATTAAAATTTGCCTTTATAACAATGTTTGTTAATTAATCTAAGTGAGATACACAACATCCCATGTTCTTTTATATCATCAAACAAGTAGGTGCATTTATTGTTTATATTTTGTAATTGTAGTGGCTTGGTAAAGCCTATATTAGGATTAGGATTAGGATCTATTGCTACTTCTACACGTAGGTCTTAATCCTAAAAAAAACCTAAATGAATATGAACCAATCTTTTATTTCTAGGTGGGTTTCCTAGAATCCTACTGGCCTGATGAAGTCAGTTGTTGCTTAACTCTTCACTTTGTATCCTTTCCCTTGTTTAAATCTGGAAGTTGCCTCATCAAAAAACAGACTCGAAATTTCTTATCATGTTTGTTCCGTTTTCTAATACAACTCCACGAATTATACAAGCACAACCAAGCAGGGAAAAGGGTTATGTGCAACACGAGGGCTTTCCAAGAAATCACCCATTCTCATATTATTCTCGCCCAAACACACTTACTTGTAGAATTTTGATGAGATCTACTGTATTAGTACTGCTAATATTGCATCCAATACTAGAGTTTTGAAACTTGATTGATTATAAACATCCGGAAAAGTTGTGATAATTGTAGACAAATGCGATAATATATCCACATTGAGTAGTAGATGTTCACATTACTGCAAAAGGATGGATATTTTCCGTCAAATGTGGATATTTACGACTACTGTGAACAATTAATACTACTTGTGCATAGGACCAAAATGAACAGTAAATACACGTGATCTCGTCAAGAATCTGCAATTGGTGAAAAGGAATTAATGTTTTGGTTTGAGAAAATTGGGTATTGGTGGAAATATTAGAATTCTAAGATTTTGGGTTATAATCATAGTAGTTTTATCAACTATAAAACTAAACATCATTAACCGACATAATCCTGCACATATATCGTTCCTAGAAAACTCGTCCGTATATCTGACCTCGCATACGACTGACCCAAAATTAGCATTCCGAAGCTTTGAGTGCAGCCAAACATAACACATCTACGCCAGAAAACCTAACATTGCAAAACTCAAATTCATATAAAGTCAACTTGCACAACTAGATGTTGTGTGTTTGAAGGATCTCCAAATCTAATATGTATTCAACATATCCATTCCAACTCAGAGGTCCCCTAATCGACCTCAATCCATTATGAAAAAAAAGTTACTTTCTAGGCTGACGGTTCACCACCTCTATAACTTACCTTCCTATATAGGCTTGGGACCATGGGAAACGATGAGGCAGGCAAACATGTCAATCAAAAAGTTGGGGTGAATATAAGTTTTGATTCGATCCAAGGACAGAACCAGAAATTTGTTCAACAAGAAACAGAAAACTATCAAAATATACGATATCACAGAACAATGCATAATTAAACAAAGTTATTTTATCTCCATTTTCAAACCCTTCAACATTACCCCGGGGGCTTAAGTTTGATATAAATATACATATATTTTACCAAGGAAAGCTCATAAATCTAAAAATCTGTCCTTTTCTCAGTACCTTGAACAGCTTCGTACCCTGCAATGTTAGTTCTGTGAATTAGCTACCTCCTATACCAAGAACATAAGTCAAAAAGAAAGGGAAGAATATGATCACCTTGGTGAGCGGGAATCCGAACGAGAACGTGAGTGGGTACGAGAACAGGCGGCGGGAGATCTGGACCAGGAACGTGATCGAGAACGGGAATGATGTCTCCTAGAATTCCTGCTTCTACTCGGACTTCTGCTGCGTCGGTGTCTTCTGCACGAAAACATATTGTACCGCATGTATAAAAACTTAATGTTTAAGAATTGTAATAAACAATGCCTATTTTTTCACTTGTAGGCGCTTGCATGAATATCGACACAAGGCAAAACTACCTAGGAGGAGAATGACTGTAACTCCTGCTGCGGCTACGGCTGGGGCGCCCCTATCTGGGTTAACTGGGTTTTTTTTT
>JAYMTB010001881.1:0-10149 GCA_036897585.1 Francoa sonchifolia | reverse complement strand
TATTCTTCCCAAAGCATTCTTTGTATTGTATGATTTTCATTTTTGTTTCTATGTTGGTGGGTATCGTTGTGATGATCTTAAACCCTAGGAATGACGTCATTGTTTAATTTTTGCATTTTCTTATGTTTGTGTTATGCATTTTGTTTCGATATTTATCGATTTACAGAAATGCATAAATAGAAATGGACAGATTAGACACGGGATAAACAACATGCATAACACAAACATAAGAAAATGTAGAATTAAAAAATGACATCATTCTTAAGGTTCCTAGGGTTTAAGATCATACAAAGATACTCACCAACATAGAAACGGAAACGAAAATCATATAATACGAAGAATGCTTTGGGAAGGATACGTAAATCATACAAAATGATACAATTCGAAGACTGCTTTGGGAAGGATACAAAAATCATACAAAACAAAAATTATACAAAACGAAAATCATACAATATGAAGATCAGATTTATCATGCTCATCTGAACAATACCCACCAACATTGAAAACAAAAATCATACAAAAAAAAAATTAAAATCGAAGGATGGCGAATGATATCTCACCCACGGAGACTGCTTTGGGAAGCAAGACGAAGAGATAAATCCTAAGACACGGTGCTCATAATTTCTTAGTGAAAAACAAACACACGGAGAATCAAAAACCCTAATTTTTCACTAGACATGGAGTTTGGGCGCGAAGATGAACAATCACCGTTTCGATTCATCACTTGCACACGCAAGACACATGGCATGGATGACTAGGCCACATAGAATGAATAACGTTAACGAAAAAAATCAAAATTGAGATAAAATAAAAGTATGAGGTGTAAAACGTTACAAAAATTAGTCGGGATAATTTGTTATTGGTATAAGGTTCGTGGAAATTTTGTACTTAATTCTTTATTTATTTATTTTTACTAATTTGCAGACAAATAAATAATTACTAAATTTTTTTTCTTACAAACAAAGAAAACTCACAAATAGTTAACCATTTCTTCAATCACTCTATTAAACATCTCTTTCTTCTTCCTCCTCTCTCCATCTCATCTCTCTCTCTCTCTCTGCTAGTACTCAATTTCCTCACCAAATGCCCTAATCAAAACCCTATCAATCCATCAATCGATCATCTATCTTATGGCAGAGCTCTTCGCCTCACTTGTCGAACCTCTCTCCTCAACTGACTTTTCTCACAAGCTTCGTTCTGATGTTTCTTTGAAACAAGCGCTTGAGACTTTCTATCTCATCCTTAAATGCGGTATTGAGACGATCGGAGATGATGATAATGATAGTTGTAGTGATCAGTTAGGGTTTGAATCGTGGAGTCTTTCGCAGATTCAAACTGTTGTTTCACTTGCTCAATTGATCGCGGTTTCGTCTCGATCGCTAACTGGTAGTGTTTTTAGTTTGTTTTTGTTAGTGTTGTTGATTAGTGTTTTGGTGAATGTTAAGGAAATGGTTTTGTTGACAGTGGAGCAAGCTGAACCGATAATTGTTGCTGTTGTGCAACAATCTTTGGAATTTGCTTTTTGTTTTTTGGAGAAGTCGTGTTCTGGAAGCGATGATTTGTGTATTCAGGTATGTGGTACTTTTTATATCCTGTTGTTATTTTGTTTAACTGAGATCAAATGATGCAGACTCCGTAACTTAAATTCAGCTTCCAAATGCCCCCGCCCTTCCTCAATTTGTTTGGTAAATAGTGAACTTAGTCTTGCGTGGTGGTAAAGGATCTGAGTCAATTCTAAACTAAAACCAAATTATTTCACTTCGGTTTAGTGCAGTTTTTGGTTTAGCTACAATTTTGAATTTCGAATATTTAAACTTAAGCTATTTAGATACTTGTGGTGACCCAAATACAACTTGAGCAAGTCCACAAGTCATATGAAGCCAAATGATTAGAGCAGGTGTTTATTTGAAAATAAGAGATTATACTCTCTTTTCTTACCGATGTGGGATTCAGTTTACCCCATATGTTCTTAATTGTTCACATTTATAATCCCGCATCTGATGAGTGACAAGTGAACAGCAATTTGGATTGCTATAAAAGTATACGTAATGCTCCTCCAGCACAACATCAGATCTATTCGAGTATTTGGTTTACTGAGAACAAAGCATTTATGGTTTGATAATGATCATTTTTGGTAGTACTAAGCAATGTTATGAAATTTGGTGTGCTGACAAATGTTATATTCTGTGTATCATTGCGAGCTTATGATATTTTTAGGATGATGGTAGAGTGTTAATGGAGTGCGTTAATTATGGTTAAAATTGAAATTGTTTTACGGTCAAACTTTAGCTTGGAATCATATACAACTTAAGATAAAGAAGTCACCTTTTACTAGTCCTTTCCATGAAACCCTGAAAAATTTGCTAGCAGCTGGTTAGTATGGATGTACTTTTTTAGTCTTTCAACTCATGAAATGAAAGTATATGTTTTCCTTTTAAGTTGTACTATTTAATCAAACAAAAACTGGAAGTTTCTTCTTCCGTCCAAAACAAGGGTTCCTTCTCATGGCTCCCCTCTGTGTTACTTTATATGTTCCTTTCATTTTTACCCAAAGCATTTAAGTTCTCCCTTCCCTTCGTATTTTTATTCTGTGGCAGTTTACTCTACCTCCCTGCGGCCCAATAGAAATTTTCCAAGGATTGGGAGTTGAGTAGTGAACTATTGTTGTATGCAGTCTCTCTTTGGTATTTCTTGCCTCTTGATATGTTCTCGCTAATTCGCTATGCCTGCTGTGTGTGGCAGAAGGATGGAGGGTAAGGGAGAGGTTGAGGAAGATATAGGGTTTTTAATTTCAGTTCCTCTGTTAACAAGTGTTATATTGTCAGTATTGTGCAGCTCAATTTTCTTTTTAATGTTGATTGTGACTATATTGATGACCTAATTTTTTCTTAAATTTCAGAATACTATGGTGCAGCTTTTGGAGATAGCTTTGTCAGATGGACTGGATAAATTATCTGATTCATTGCAGCAGTCCTCTGTAAATAGCCTTGTGGAATTATTGCCAGTGATTGCTGGTAATTCTGGTGTGATTGAGTTAGATAACCACGACAGATGTAATCTCCAAGGTATGTTTACATAATCAATTGACACACTCCTCTAGCATTGTCTAATGGTTTAACTTTATCTAATGACATGTTTTCATAATTTTATTTATTTATTTTGTGAAGGACTCAACTGCTCAAAGGAAGAGAAACCTGTGGATCAGCTTATATTGACTTTAGCTTCTGATTGCATGCAAGCTGATAGGCAGTCCTCGGGGTATAGTGGACCCGCTTTCTACAAGGATTTGAATAGGTTGGTGTTTCTATCCCAGCACTGGGCAGTTGGTCATGTAGGATGCATCCGTCGGATGATTCTTCTGTGCAGAGAACTGGTTGAAGTCCAAGATATGTTTGATGAGAAGACAGCAGGTACAAATTTTTGCAAGAGAATGTCCTTATGTTTGAGGATTTTGAAGTTTCTTGGAAGTCTTGCAAAAGATATCCCTTATGTTGAATATGATGGCCCATTGCTGCAAACAGTTGCTTCATATGCTGATGCATTGCCTAACTTGTTTAGACATGGATCTGATTTTGTAAACATACATATTGAGGGTAGTTATGAGAGTCTTGCATTGTTGCTAGTGGAAGAATTTCTTCATCTTGTTCAAAGTATTTTCTGCAACAGCAGATTTTTCCAGAATATCCAAGCATGTCTTGTAGCTTCAATACTGGACAATTTGGATGCTTCCATCTGGAGATACAACAAATCTGTTGCTAACCTGAAGCCTCCACTAGCATACTTTCCACAGTCTGTCATTTACATATTGAAAGTCATTAAGGATCTCCAGAGACAAACATATCATACGCTCAACTGGAGAGAGTTTGATGTAAATTTTAGTGCCAGTAATGCTGATTCACTAAATGATTCTATTTCTTGCCACGTCCATGGAGAAAAGGTTTCTTTGCTTAACAAGTACACAGCTGAAGAGCTATCAAATATAATATTCCCTTCATCAAGTGAGTGGGTGGACAATCTGATGCATCTCATATTTTTCCTTCACAGTGAGGGGGTAAAATTAAGGCCAAAAGTGGAGAAGTCATACTCAAGTTGCACAAAAGCTAGTTGCAGCCCTGAACTTGACAATCCAGTCTGCCATGAAGATGAAGCCCTTTTTGGAGATCTATTCTCTGAGGGTCGCTCAGTAGGATCTGCAGATGGATATGATCAACCACCTGTTGCTGTCAGTTCTAGCTCTAGGTATTGCAATATGCCAATCCAAGCTGCTACAGAATTGTTGAGCTTTCTTAAAATGTGCATTTTTTCTCCTGAATGGCATACTTCTGTATTTGATGATGGCTGCAAAAAGTTGTCAGGAAAGCATATTGATATTTTGCTTTCCATACTCAAATGTCAAGGCTGCTATTCTGAAGACAGGAGCTCTGATAGCTGTGTTGCTCTACATGAAGAGAAGAGTGTGGATATTCATGAACTTTGTTTTGAACTTTTGCATAGCCTTCTCACTTTCCACGCTTTCTCCGATTCACTTGAAGAATACCTTGTTGAGCGAATTCTGAATGTTGAAAATAATATCTTTGCATATAATGATCGGACTCTCACACTGCTGGCACACACTCTTTTCTGTAAAGCAGGTTCTGCTGGGAGCCAGTTGAGAACCAACATATACCGTGGGTTTGTTGATTTTATAGTTGAAAAGACGAAAACTGTTTGTTCAAAATGTTATAGCTTCAAGGAACTTCTTGAGAGCCTTCCCTCAATGTTTCACATGGAGATTCTTTTCATGGCTTTCCATTTGTCCTCTGAAGGAGAGAAGGAAACACTGGGAAAATTAATATTTTCCTCTCTAAGAACAATTGATACACCAAGTGTCGGGGTTAATAGTGCACAATTGTCATGCTGGGGTTTACTTGTTTCGAGGTTAATTTTAGTGCTTCGGCATATGGCATTTTATCCACATTCTTGTCCTTCCTCGTTGCTCTTAGATTTGCGAGCCAAGTTGAGGGAAGCCCCACTTTGTGGATCACGTCTTCCTAACAGTGTCAACGATCATTTGTCTTATTGGGCATCAAGTACTGCAAAGAATATAATGGGCGCAGGAATTGAAGAAGATCCTGTTATTAAGAGCTTGTTGAATCACCTGATTGATATTGAGCCCCTTCCTGCTTCACTTTGTAGAGATGGTTGGGCAATTCAATACTTGTGCTTGGGTTGGGATGACATGTGTGCAACATTCTCATGGATTTTGGAGTTCTGGAAAGGTAAGAAAGCTGCGACAGTGGAAGACCTTCTGGTTGAAAGGTACATATTTGGACTCTGTTGGGATATTCCTAATACAGAAGATGCATCAGCTTATCTGCTTCAACTGATCAGCAATCCCCATACTCTTGACATATCAAATATGTCAAATTTCTTTTATTCCAGCCATTTATTTTTAGGCCGACACAATGTCATTGGCAAGGACTTCAATTTTGCAGATGTTGTACTTAGTGTGCTTCAACACTTGCATTCTGCACACTTGGCAGAAGACATTAAGAAACTAGAATGGGGTTTCTTGAGAAATGGATCATGGCTGTCTCTGGTTCTTTCCTTACTGAATGCTGGCATCTGGGGCTATTGCTCAAGGTATGAAATCCCTGGAGTGGGTCCCTTCTGGACAGAATACACATCGCGGGATAATGAGTATGTTGCTGTGGCTGAAGGCCTGCTATCTGGCATGATTGATGCTGGTCAAACTGCTAAGTTGTTGAGGATGTTGTCATCACTATTGAATATATATATGCAGGCGCATCAGAAAGCTTTCCTTTCTATCCTTTATAATGAAGAAAATCATGCTAATAGATTTTCACCTCTCTTGCTTCTCAAACACTCAGGATTTGACAAATGCCTACAGGATGAGCTTCTTGAGAAGTGTGGCATCAATTCTTGTCAGTTAGAGTTCGTTCTTGACCTCTTACAAAAGTTGGATGCCACCATTGACAACAGAGCTTCCGGAGTTGTATCAAAGGTCTTTTGGGAATGTATGTTGCATGGTTTTCCCTCTCATCTTCGAACTCCTAATGGAAACCTTATATCTTGCATACTTAGTATAAGAGGGATCATATATATTCTAGATGGGCTGCTCAGAATTAAAGATGCGAGAGCAAACATTTCCTTCGAGACAGAGGTAGTCAGTCAGATTCTGGATTCAGTGATGACAATCAAATTTGATAGGATTTTTGGAAGCCTTCATGGGAAATGTGAAGCTATTTGTAGCAGCTTGAATGTGGGTTTGGAAGGGTCAGACTGTACCAATTTATTTGTAATGAAGCACATGGAAAGGTTTTTGAAAGACGTCAAGGCCGGAGAAGCGAGTGACAACATTTATGAATGGATAATTACAAAGGCTACTGATACCATGGATAACCTCAGAAAAGATTCTTCAAGTTCTATTTTCAAATTTTATCTTGGTGCCGAAGATGTGTTAGAACCGATCAAGGTGCTTTATGGATCACAACGTGGTGATTTATTGGTTCTGATTGACTCACTTGATAATTGTCACTCTGAATCAGTTAATGTGAAGGTGCTCAACTTATTTGTTGATCTCTTATCAGGAGAGCTCTTTCCTGATCTTAAACTCAAGATACAGAAGAAATTTCTTGGCATGGATATGCTTAACCTGTCCAAATGGTTGGAGAAGAGGATGTTAGGTTGCATCACCGAAGTTTCGGGTGACATTTCCTGTGCTAAAGGAAGTTCCATTCATCTTAGAGAATCAACCATGAATTTTATTTTTTGTCTGGTATCTTCTTCTTCTGAATCGCAATCAAGAGAACTACATATTCAGTTGTTTGAAGCTGCTTTGGTTTCACTTGAAACTGCATTTTTGCTTTCTGATATTCATATAGCCAAGTCTTATTTCCATTTTGTTGTTCAACTTTCAAGAGGGGAGACTTCAATGAAATTGCTTTTGAAGAGCATTGTAATGTTGATGGAGAAACTGGCTGGTGATGAACATCTGCTTCCAGGGCTAAAATTTCTCTTTGCATCTCTTGGAACTGTCTTGAGTGATTGTGGATCTGTTAAGAATGCCTCAGAAAAGTCTTCTGGGAGTTCCTTGTTTACTAATACTGGGGCGGCAGCTGTGGCTTCGAGATCTATAGGCTCAAGGAAGAATTCTGAGACACTGGTTCTTTCTGCTAATCAAGAAGGGGGATCAATGTCTCTTGATTGTGATGCAACTTCCATAGATGAAGACGAGGATGATGGAACATCTGACGGTGATGTGGCTATCATAGATAAGGATGAAGAAGATGACAGTAACAGTGAAAGGGCTCTTGCCTCTGAAGTTTGCACATTTACATCTAGTGGCAGTAATTTCATGGAACAACACTGGTATTTTTGTTATACATGTGATCTGACTGTATCAAAAGGTTGCTGCTCTGTGTGTGCAAAAGTCTGTCATCGTGGTCACCGCGTTGTTTATTCTCGTTCAAGTCGGTTTTTCTGCGACTGTGGAGCAGGAGGTGTTAGAGGTAGCAATTGTCAATGTCTGAAACCTCGGAAATTCACTGGAAGTAACAGCGTACCTGTTCGTGCTGCCGGTAATTTTCAGTCATTTTTACCCTTCACGGAGGATGGAGATCAGCTGCCTGATAGTGATTCAGATCTGGATGAAGATTTGAATGCTGATATTGATAACTCACTCAAGCTCTCGATTCCAAGAGACCTTCAAGATCTGATACCATTGTTACTTGAAGAACTTGATGTTGAGGGTCGGGTGTTTAAACTTTGTTCCACATTGTTGCCTTCTATAACTAGCAGAAGAACCTCCAAACTCTCAAAGGATAAGAAAGTTGTCCTGGGTAAGGACAAGGTGCTTTCTTATGGTGTTGATCTCATGCAATTGAAGAAAGCTTATAAAAGTGGTTCATTAGACCTAAAAGTAAAGGCAGATTATTCAAATGCCAAGGAACTTAAGGCACATTTAGCTAGTGGCTCTCTTGTCAAGTCCTTGCTCAGTGTCAGTATCCGAGGTCGTCTTGCTGTTGGAGAAGGTGACAAAGTTGCCATATTTGATGTTGGACAGTTGATTGGACAAGCCACTGTTGCACCCGTGACAGCAGACAAGACCAACATTAAGCCTTTGTCTAAGAATGTCATTCGCTTTGAAATTGTACATCTTGCTTTTAACTCAGTGGTTGAGAACTATCTTGCTGTAGCAGGATATGAAGATTGTCAGGTCCTCACTGTTAATCCTCGTGGCGAAGTGACTGACCGTCTTCCCATTGAACTTGCTCTGCAGGGAGCATATATTAGACGAATAGATTGGGTTTCTGGTTCTCAGGTTCAGCTTATGGTGGTTACCAACAGGTTTGTCAAAATATATGATCTGTCCCAGGACAATATCAGCCCTATGCATTACTTCACGTTGCCCGATGGTACCATTGTTGATGCGACACTTGCAGTTTCCCAGGGAAGGATGTTCCTTATTGTTCTTTCAGAACATGGAAGTTTATTCCGCTTGGAGTTATCGGTGGAAGGTAATGTTGGGGCGACACCATTGACAGAAATTATTCAGATTCAGGACAGAGAAATTCATGCAAAGGGCTCATCGTTACACTTTTCGTCAACTTATAAGTTCCTTTTCCTATCATATCAAGACGGGACAACTTTGATTGGTCAGCTGAGTCCTGATGCCACATCTTTAATTGAGGTGTCTTCTGTCTATGAGGAACAAGATGGTAATCTATGGCCAGCTGGATTGCATCGATGGAAAGATTTGCAGGTTGGCAGTGGGTTATTTGTATGCTTGTCGAGTGTGAAACCAAATGCTGCTCTTGCTGTATCTATGGGAGCACATGAACTATTTGCACAGAACATGCGGCATGCAGTGGGTTCAACATCGCCATTAGTTGGAATAACTGCTTACAAGCCTTTGTCAAAAGACAAAATCCACTGTCTTGTTTTACATGATGATGGAAGCCTTCAGATATACTCACATGTTCTGTTGGGAGTTGATGCCAGTGCGAGTGCGACTATGGAGAAGGTTAAGAAATTGGGTTCTGGAATCCTCAACAATAAAGCTTATGCCACTATAAACCCAGAATTCCCCCTGGATTTTTTCGAGAAAACAGTCTGCATTACTGCAGATGTGAAATTAGGAGGTGATGCTGTGAGAAATGGTGATTCTGAAGGAGCTAAGCAGAGCTTGGCATCTGAAGATGGATTTCTGGAAAGCCCCAGCCCTGCAGGATTTAAGGTATCTTTTAGTGGTCAATTGATGTGCATGATCAGTTGGGCATACTAGTCCTTCCCTTTGTTGGCTTAAATTTTTAGTTTTTATGTTGACTTTGGTATCTTTTTCCAGGATTTAAAAAAAAAAATATATGTCTGCTGAAATTATTGTATTCCCCCGGCAGATTGTTGATATCAAGTGTTTTTGGCTATCTAGACATGCATTTGACATTTTTAAAATAAGTTTTCTGGGGTTAACTGACTTTGGTTAGTTTGTAGTATCGGTACATATATTGAATACAAGTTATGAATAAAGGCAATCTATTGCACGGGATTTTGCTGTCCAATGAAGTGGATCAGATGAGCACAATATTACCCTGCATGCAAAGAGGCTATTTCCTCAACTCAAATCTTACCGTTGCGGCAATGCTCACCCTATGTTTATGATGCATGTAGTACAACTACTAATCAGGAATGATTACTATAATTGAGAAACCAGAATGGTTGTATTAATATAAACCTTGGGGAGGTTGGGGGTTTCTGGAAAGAAGATGTCTAAGTTTTCATACCTGTTTGAGATTGATACTTGTGGAACTTGGTGTGATATAAGATTTTCTGCTTTAAGCTTCTATTACGTAGCATGTGTTTTTTTAAGTCTGAATTACAATCGCTTGTAGTTGGCTTCGTATTAGGTTATTATCTTGATATGAGAGTGTCATTTCTCCTAACGTAATTTCCTTTGGTTTTTGTAGATATCAGTCTCCAACTCAAACCCTGACATTGTAATGGTAGGTTTTCGTATACATGTGGGCAAAATATCAGCAAACCATATACCTTCCAAAATTACTGTTTTCCAGAGAGAGATTAAAATAGATGAGGGCATGCGATGTTGGTATGATGTACCATTTACAGTTGCTGAATCACTCCTTGCTGATG
>JAYMTB010001880.1:0-10151 GCA_036897585.1 Francoa sonchifolia | reverse complement strand
TATTTATTTTTTTGAAAAATTTAAAAATATATTTAAATGAGCTGGAATTAGCTGAGACAGCTGGCGGGTACGGAGGTGGTACGCAGTAAAATATGGTCATTTCCTTTTATATTTCATATTTCATATTTCATTTCCCCATTTTGCCCTTCACTTTTCTTTTTTTAAAATTTTAAACCTATATTATTTTTAAAATTTAATTTTACGATTCCAAGGGCAAATTACATTGACCAAAAACAGTCAAAAATTGAAAATTAGTAAAATTAAAAATCCAAAAAAGATCTTCATAAATCTGTAATATTAACAAAGGGTGAGGGTACAACTGTCTTTTTAATATGTACATAAATACTCTTTTAAGTTTCCCCTTCCAACTCTTACACTTTAAGTGTCCCCTTCCAACTCTTACACTTCAAGTGTAAAACCACACTCTCCAAAAAAGTAAAAAGCTCTAAGGGTTTTTCCGGCCATTCTCACCGGGAAACCATACCATTGAGCCACCGGCGGCGAGTATTCAGGGTGACCAAACCGGCGATATATTTCAACAACTGCTGGTTTTTGACTCGTATATTAGGGCGTGGATGTTGATACGACGTCGTAGAGCGGCGCGGTCGATCAAACAGGGGAGGTGGAGAAAGGACGTCGTATCTGATGGATTTATAGGTTAATCGGTGAGATGGGAAGGGTGGTGCTGGGATTAGCGGTGAGTGTGGCGGCAGTAGCTTGTTTGGCGGCGGGGGTGGTGGTGGGGAGGAGAGTGAAGAGTAGGAGGAAGTGGAGGAAAGTTGTGGAGGTGTTGAAGGAATTTGAGCAAGGATGTGATACAAGTGTTGGAAGATTGAAGCAGGTTGTTGATGCTATGGCTGTTGAGATGCATGCTGGTTTGGCTTCTGAAGGGGGCTCTAAGCTTAAAATGCTTCTCACTTTTGTAGATAATCTGCCGAATGGGTAAAAGTCAGACTTTAATTTGTATTTTCATAATGTGTCTTATATGGCTGATGATAGAATCTGTATGTTCAACATTGTTGATGCTTTTGTGATTTGTTTAATCATTTTGTTTTCCCTGGTGTATGAATGCTGCAATTTGTTTTTCCTTTTTTTTTTTGAGGTTGGTGACGATTAGTGAACAAATCAATGTGGATCTTCAACATTGTTGACGTTTGTAATTTGTGTTTGCAATCCTTGTTTGTGTGGACCCTTGAGTTGTTTTTGTAATTACATTTTGTTTGTAGTTGATGTAATTAATGTTCATTGGATTTGATTAGTTTTTCTTTGATTTCCTTTTGCTAATGTGTTTCAAATCTGTCACTATGAAGGTTAGTTCTATATATATATGGCATTCATTTATAGTACCATTTGGATTTTGTTGTCTTGCTTATTAGCTGTTGTTTACATTCTTGGGGGCATTTTTCTTACACTTTCAATGTGTTTATTTTTTTATTCTCTTGTCAATGTCAGGAATGAGAAAGGAACTTATTATGGACTAGATCTTGGGGGTACTAATTTTAGGGTATTGCGGATTCGTCTAGGAGGTACGGTATCCTCTATCCTGAAACATGATGTGGAACGACAACCCATTCCCCAACATTTGATGATCAGCACGAGTGAGGTAACTGTGTTTGTTGTATATACCTAGTTTTATAACATTTTGCATGATTTGAAGTATTGTGTTGTAATCATGTAATAGTGTAGATTTAATTCTTTAATTCTTGCAGGATCTTTTTGGTTTTATTGTTTCGTCATTAAGACAATTCATTGAAAAAGACTCAAATGGTTCTGAGTTTTCGTCAGCTCGAAGAAGGGAACTGGGGTTTACATTTTCATTTCCAGTCAAACAAACATCTGTGCCGTCAGGCAATCTAATAAAGTGGACAAAAGGATTTTCCATTGAAGACATGGTTAGTTATGATGTTTGCTTGACTTGTATCCTTCACTGCTCATCATCCTCGTGTATATGAAAATTTTGAATCGTATTTTTTCTTTGCTGACACTGAATTTAGATGGGACTTGTCTACTATTTGTTTTGCTAACGCTCAAATAAGTTGCAGTGCATTAACTAAATTTAAATTTTTGCATATTCATAGCATAGGGCTCACACAACATGGTAAACTGTAAGTTTGATTAAAAGATATGGCAATGGTTATGTTATCAGATTGGAAGAGATGTTGCTGAATGTTTACAACAAGTAATGATAAATGAAGGCCTCGATATGCGTGTGACTGCATTGGTAAGTTTTTCTCTGTTTTTTAGCAAGCTCACCATTGGAATGGTTATTAGCTGGTTTAAAGTATATGGTTGTGTATTGGTGATCATCAATATTGGTAGCAGTCATTAATTTCAGTTTCCCAAATGACTTGCACTAAAAGGGAAACATAACTTGAGCTTTAGATCATCTGTTCATGCTTTTAGAGGATCCGTTAACAAAGACATGAATTCCTACATACATACATGACTTGGCTACGATGCTTAGTCTATGTTATTAAAGGATATCTAAACTGCATTTGACACTATACAACCAAATTTTCTCATAATTTCTGTTTTCCGTTAACAGGTTAATGATACTGTGGGAACATTAGCTCTTGGGCATTATCATGACCCGGACACTGTTGCTGCAGTGATAATCGGAACAGGTACAAATGCCTGTTATTTGGAGAGGACAGATGCTATTATCAAGTGTCAAGGACTTTTCACTACTTCCGGAACAATGGTATATCCTTCCGTTTCTTTTGTACAGTATCTAACACATCCTTGGAGGAATTCATTTGGTTATATTTATATGTTCATTTCAAACAATTTTTTGTTTTGTTTTTAGGCTGTCAACATGGAATGGGGAAACTTCTGGTCGTCACATCTACCAAGAACTTCCTATGATATTGATTTGGATGCTGATAGTCCGAATCCAAATGATCAGGTAAAATTCAGTTCCTTATCCTTACTGTATAACCTGTACCCAATCATGCTGACTCTGACTCTTGGTTCCATGATTATTCTGCAGGGTTTTGAGAAAATGATATCAGGAATGTATTTGGGTGACATTGTAAGAAGAGTAATCCTAAGGATGTCAGAAGATTCAGATATTTTTGGACCTGTTTCTTCCAGATTTTCCATGCCGTTTATATTGAGGTTAAGTCTTGTTTTAACCTCTCTTTGTGCGTATTTAGACAACTACAGATTGGATAGCCCTGCATTTCAGCTATTTATGTCAGTGAAGTCTATGTTTGCAGGGATGAAATATGATTTGCAAAATCAGTCAATCAATCCGTTTGATTTCTAAACTTGTTTTGCTACGTATTTTCAGGACACCAATGATGGCTGCAATGCACGTAGATGAATCTCCTGATTTGTCAGAAGTAGCAAGAATAGTCGAAGACATCCTGGAGGTAGACAAGTCATGCATATCTTTTCTTGGTTATAGGGGTTCATCAAAGAACTTGATCCATGGAAATTTACTATGCTGATGTGTTTCATGGGTATTGTCTTTTCAGATCCCAGATGTTCCTCTAAAGCTGCGGAAACTCATTGTAAAGGTATGCGACGTAGTAACCCGAAGGGCTGCTCGTTTGGCAGCAGCAGGAATTGTAGGGATCTTGAAGAAGATTGGCCGTGATGGGAGTTCAGGAATCACAAGTGGAAGAAGTAGAACCGACAGTAAAATGAGAAGAACAGTAATAGCAATCGAGGGGAGCTTATACACAAGTTATACAATGTTCAGAGAGTACTTGAATGAAGCACTGACAGAAATCTTAGGTGAAGATATAGCTCAACATGTTGTTCTCAAAATCACTGAAGATGGGTCAGGAATTGGAGCTGCCCTACTAGCCGCCTCACATTCAGCATACAGTGTCGATAACGTACAGATGCTATAAATATATATTGTTTTTATATATAATAGCCCTGTAAATGTAGAATTCTTATTCCTTTGTATCTTCTATATATAAAGAAAAGGTTTGTCCCTTGTTTCTCTCTTAAGGCAGATTCGTTGCTTGTAAAATATTGGAAATATGGCCATTTGGATGTGAAATGAAAGAAATTGTTGCAATTTGGAAACAAGTTTTATGAGCCAGAAACCCGAATCAACATTTGGATGATGGTCTTGTTCATATCGAAAAAAAAAAGCAAATCTTCTATTAATTTCAAGTTTTAACATCACAATATTGAAAATACCCTTTAAATTTCCTTGTCTGTGAGATTACAACTATTGAGTTAAAAAAGCACAAAGAATCTAAATTCAATCTCTCTTCTTCAAGCATTTGGAGACTTGTATAACTTCTCCACCATTTTCCGATATTCTGCAAAAACCAAATACCATGTTACTTTTCCGATAATGGAACTCGATCTCACTAGTTATATGGCTATTAAATGTTGCAAGCATACCTTCTTGATTGCTCCAAAGTTGTGCTGCTTGAGTGTTAAGAGGTGAACTTGTATTTGGTTCTGAAAGTTGAATACAAAGATTACATTAAATAATACCTATAGTTCCAAGCAATTAAACCAAAGATAGATTGTATAAGTATAAAGCTTACCTCCAAGCAAACTCTGAATAGACAGCAATATGCTTCTAACATCATAAGCAGATGGCCATTTATCCTATTAAGTCAAATTACAATCTTTAGTTCAAATTGATAAACAAATTATAAAAAAGATCCGATGTTTTTATAATTTACCTGAAGGATATCTAGACAAATGTTGCCATAAACATCAACATTGGGATGAAAACAGCCAGTTTCAAACTTGACCTTTGGGGGTTTGAATGGATAATCATTTGGAAAAGAAAGAATCAATTTGTATTCAGTTCCTTCAAAAACTGTATCTTTGCTTCCTGTAATTGTCCCTTTCCAATTGAATATGTTGTCATCCTCAGGAAATGCAGATATTCCAGACTCTCCACTCATCTATACAAATCGACATTTTAACATCAAATTATTAGTACCAAACCCCTGTTTCTTGTTCATCATCACACAAGTCCACCACTGTTTGGTTGCCAAGAAAGTGGTAAGAAAATAGATTTTTTCTAACATTTTCTCAGGAAACAAACAAGTAGTAACAAACCCTTTTAATCATCACAATCATCCACTGTTTGGTTGCCAAGAAAATGGTAAAAAATTAATCAATTACAGATCATTCTTTCTCATATTCTCACTTTCTCAGCAACCAAACAGGTAGTATTTGCCTTAAACCCAGGAAAAAAAAAATTTAGTTCTCACCATCAAAGCCATCAATTCTGACTGCAATCTGCAATACAAATCAAACCAAAACACAAAAATTCAATTACAGATCAATAATTAAAAATCTAAAAAAACCAAGATCAAGACTTCAAAAAAGAAAAATAAAAATCAAACCTTTTAAGTACAGATTGGGTATCGACAGATTTAGCAGGAGCAACAGCCTTCTTCGCCCCCGTCACCGCCGGAGCAGCCACCGGAGTATTCCCTTGATACCCTCCTTGTGGAATTGTAGCCATAATCAGATACAAAAAACAGAGAAATTCAAAAGGGGGAATTTCTTCTCTTCTTCCTTTCTCAAATCTCCACACACACAGAAAAAAAAATCAGAGATTTCAGATCAAAGAAAGAGAGAGTGAGAGATGAAAGAAGGGTTGCAGTGGGTTGGATATAAAAAGGCGTGTTTGTTGAATCAAAAAGATCTTTGGTAGGGTTTTGAAGTTTGAAGTTTTTTTTTTTTACCGTTGCAGTAACCGGAAACGGCTAGTTCCTTCACCGTTTATACGTTGGAGCGTCTAAATTTACGGCGGCAATACAATACGGTGCCGTATAAGCTAAAATAAAATTCATTAATTTAGCATGCAATTAATTATTATATTTTTTTATAAAAAAGACTGTCAATTCAATTATTTATCAAAATTAAGATATGCCCAAAAATACATTAATGAAATAAAATATGGTGAAGCCCTTTTTCCTAAAATATGTTACGTATAGATTATTATAGATCATTTTACAGTGTTTTATCATTGACAATAAATTAGAATTATTATTGAATTCCTTTATTTTCTTACAATAAATAAATTTATTTATTTCCTGATGAAGTAAGAAATCAAAATGAGGAACTTGTTTCTGTCTAAGGTAGGTAATTAATAATAATTTGAGATAATTGTCCATTACTGAAAATCAAAGAATCCATGAAATGATTATATGGGTTTTTCCCATCTCTGAAATTTTCAATTACCCACTAAATTTCTTGAGAAAATTTGAAATAAAATTTTTATTAGTGAGAGAAACTTAAAAATTCATACATGTCTTTACGCCATTGGTGAATGAGTAAAGCAGCAGCCACTTGTAGTGAGAGAAAGTCACGCATTGGCCCGAGTTACAACAACTCCCTTTCTCTCTCGGCACGTTACGACCATTTTCTGAAGAGGGAAACGTTCCTTAGGGGACAGATCGAGGTGTATAAGTAGTGTTTTTTTTTGTGATGTGTTGATGGAATTTGTTGGTAAAGTTTTGAAGAAGGAGGTTAAAGGTTTAGGTGTTTTGACTGGAATCGTGAAGTCCTTTAACTCTTCTTCTAGGGTTTTTCAGATCGGTTACGAAGGCGGTGAAACCGAGGAGCTTGAGTTTTCTCAAGTTTCTTTGTGCTTGGAAGGTGGAACGGAGGTTGTTAAAGAGAAGCGGCGAGCTGGTCGGAAACCTAAGAAGCGGCGGCGAATTGAGGTGAAGCTCGAGAGTCAAGCTGGTTCAGGTAATTTTATTTTTTATTTTTTTTTCATGATTTTATAAACCCTAAGAATGAGATGTGGATTTGGGGAATTTAGTGGTAATTTGTTTGAAAATGTTAATTAAATTTGATGTGTGTGAAGAAACCCTAGGTAAGGAATTTGATTGTTTATGGTGATTTGAAAACAGGTGTTAATATGAAAGCTGGAATTGTTGAAACTGTAGAAGAGGAATGTGGGAAAGTGGACAATGTAAAAGAAAATGATTCGAGTAAAGGGAAATTAGATGTTAAGTTTGATTTAAATGCTGGGATTAATCTGAATTATGATTTTGATTTAGGGGAGGATACTATGAAGAGAAGTAATTGTTTTGATTTGAACTTGGATGTGAATTGTGATTTGGATGAGGGCTTGAATGGGGGTGACATTGACTGCTCTGTTGTGGAAACACAAAAGAGGGAACCTAAGTTTGATTTGAATTTGGGGGCTGATGATGAAATTGCAGATACATGTGATGATTTTGAAGGACAATTGAAGAATGATAATAATTGTCAGATGCTTGAAGGAGCACAAAAAGAAGATACTAGAAATGACGTGGAAGGGTCAGAAGGTGGTTGTGGTAATACTACTATGACTGTGAAGCTCACTCAAATAGATGTTAACGAAGGTAATGCAGTGAATGAACATGTGTTTGGAGATTCATGTATAGCATCAGCAGAAGGAATTCAGATGGGAGATAGTGTTTCAGGAGAAGATGTGAAGGCCACTGCTTCTTTGGGGCTGTTGGAACGGTCTTATGAAGTTCGGTTGAAGGATGGTCCATCTGAGACTGTTAATCTGGTGATTCATGGTTGCAAAGATGATTTGGGAAGCACATGCAAACAGCCAAGTAGACGAAAGAGAAGAAAACTTACAGATAATTTGCAACCAACAATTGAGACAGTTTTGAGAAGAAGTACTCGTAGTGGGTCAGGCAAAAATCATCTCTCTTCTGGCACGACATGTTCTGTGCACAATGATCCATCCTCACCCCCCTCCATGAGTGCAATAACAGAGGAACAACCCATGGTTTCAGGTCGGGCTGGAACTGAAGATGCGGGTGTTCTCCCTCCAATGCTTCAATTGCCTCCTTCTTCAAATTCTCTTAACTTAGATGGGATTCCCATACTCGACTTTTTTTCTATTTATTCTTGTTTAAGATCATTTAGTACTTTATTGTTTCTGAGTCCATTTGAGTTGGAAGATTTTGTGGCAGCCCTTCAGTGCAAGATTCCTAGCTCACTGTTTGATTGTATCCATCTTTCTATCTTGCAAACTATGAGGAAGCATTTGGAGTACCTTTCAAATGAATGTTCTCAATCTGCTGCTAATTCCCTGAGGTATTATTGTTTTACTCTCACTTCAATTTCCATTTGTAGTGGCAATTCTACATTTGATTATCAATACTTTCTGTCATTTTTGATGCAGTAATCTTAACTGGGATTTACTGGACATGTTTACGTGGCCTGTATTTCTGGTGGAGTACCTACTGAACCATAGTTCAGGATTGAAATGTGGCTACGATGTAACTCGCTTGAATCCATTTAAAAGCGACTATTACAAACAATCTTCATCTGTTAAGGTTGAGATACTCAGATGTCTATGTGATGATATAGTCGAAGTGGAATCCATCAGGTCAGAGCTTAGCAGAAGATCATTGGCTGTAGATCCTGACATAGATATTGACCGGAATGCAAACTTCCAAATTTTGAGGAAAAGAAAGGCTGTAAGGGATGCTTCTGGTGGTTCTTACTTGGATGGGGATGCTGGTGATGAAACAGCTGACCAGAATAGTGATGAATGCTGCCTCTGTAAGATGGATGGTATTTTGATATGCTGTGATGGTTGTCCTGCTGCATACCATTCAAAGTGTGTGGGAGTTGCTAATGATCTTTTGCCCGACGGTGACTGGTACTGCCCTGAGTGTGAAATTGAAAGAAGTATGCGGTGGATGAAACCACGGAAGTCACTTCGAGGAGCAGAAGTGTTAGGAAATGATGCTCACGGGCGGCTATTCTTTAGCAGCTGCGGTTACCTTTTGGTGTAAGTTTGTTGCTTTTCATGCTTGAATAGTTCAATTATCTCTCTTTGCAAGAACAACTATATTATTTTATTTTTCTAACTATTTCTGGACCGTGTTTACAGCAAAGATAGACTTATATGCAGTCTTTTATATATAATGTAGTATATTGGTATTATCCGTAATTAGAATAAATAGGATACATATAAACTATGTTGAGTATTAAACAATCACTCTCTCAAAAATCTCTTCAAGAGTGAGTTGTTATCTATGTGTCTTAACACTCCCCTCACATGACTGGATATTTTTCATAAGTTAGTCCACCAGATCATACATGTGTGGGGAAACTGGGGAGGAAATAAAGACCAAGAGTTGAGTAGCGGACACAAAACCTCGAGATTGGCTAACATATCAAGCAACTACTTACTTTAAAAGCTTTAAAGTCAAGAATATCATGCCATTTATGTATAATGAGAGCTTTGAGTACAAGCGAGATATATTTTTATGGAACTAAGAATCTTTCATTTTTATAATTTTTCCATTGATATTAGTCATTTGGAACGACTATATCTTAATCAATAAGACGCATTTCATGGACTATATCTTAATCTTTAAAGTTTGTGCAATGCTATTTTGTGTAAGTTGGACAAATAATTTATAAATATGCAACTAAACTACAACAAGCAAATATGATAAATATGTAGTGAGTAATCGAACAAATTTATACAAACTATTAAACAAATTGTAGAATAGTGATTCTAAATTGATTAGATCTCCTGTTCTCCACGGATAATAAAGTAATACATATAATAAAAGAATTATAATTGTAAATGGTAGATCGTATAGTAAAACAATGTAATTTGATTTGTTCAAGTAAATCGTAATCATCCTGTTATACCATATAGTGGGACGTTAGATGTGTCTTTCCAATATAGTAACAATTTATTGAGCCAAACACCTTCATACACGTACTCTAGATTATAAATCATTACTAGGATTCTTGTATGGGGACCATCAAGTGCATAATCTATTCCTACCTTCTAACCGGTTACTAAAAATGGAAGTTATTGTCTAGTCTTTAAAGAGTGATGGTGTCAGGTACTTCACTAAGATAAGAGTTTCCAAAATATCTTTTGATAAATGTCCCATTAATCGTGCTGGAAAAGAAAGGAAATATGTGCTATAATATCTTTCTTCCTCATTGTTTTATACATGCAAGTTAAATGTGTGTGTATAAAAGGACTGTCTACTCTCTCTCACACAAGGTTTTCAATAATTTGATTTCAAAGCATAGTAGAAAATTATACGAAATGTTGGAATTTCAAAAGTGTAAGGTGCTAAAAGTGTGCACGGTTGCGTGATTTCGAAGTATTGATTAATATAGTATGTAACTATAAAACCATTTTAATAACATTTAAGGAAGATCTC
>JAYMTB010001879.1:0-10153 GCA_036897585.1 Francoa sonchifolia | reverse complement strand
TTTAAATAGTCTAAATATTACAAAAATTTTAAAAAAATTAAAAAATTAAAAAATTAAAAAATTAAAAAAATATAAAACATATAAATGTAAAAGTAAAATTAAAATAAATAGAGAAATTGTTTTTTCTACTTTTTTTCAAATGTTTTGTCAAAGGCAAAAAACTCCACTTAGAAAATGGTTTTCAATAAAAAGGTTTCCATTCGAAACATAGTCTTAATAAAAAAATTCGTCACGAGTATAAGTTATATGAATTTAAAACAATAGAGACGTATTTGTTAAATTTTAGAGTTCAGATACTCAAGTTAAAAAAACAATCCAAACTAAAAAATAATATATAAAATTGAAAAAAGTTTAATTCTTTGAAAATGTGATTCATTGGATAAAAAAAAATATTTAATTGATTATACGAAAGATTTGATCGATTACGAGATGAAAAGTTGAGTTAAAAAACATTATATATGAATGCTTACTCAATTAAGGAATTGTACTAATTAATTAAGAGATCATAAATCATGTTTGGTTTCTCTCTAGACGTTCATAATTGAGAAGTAACAATATGTTAGCTTTAATCTATTAAGAAGATGGATTAAAGAATGTCAGAAAATATTTTTAGTCACTTTTAATTGATCAAGGAATTCATTAAATGAATGAGTTATATATATTTTTGGTATATAAATTATTGTGTTTATAAATTTAGTCCACAATGTTTTTATTCTTCAAAGTTGCTTTCTCTAGTGGTCTTCCGTTCATGTCCATTTCATATGTGCATTAAAAATGATACGGGAGAAACCTTTACAATAGTTTAGGCACTTTAAAGAATGGAAAAAAGGATTGTTGACTAAATTTATTTTAGGGTAATAGTTTTGGGACAAAAAATGTATATAACTTTTAATGGATCAAGAGAAGACATTTTGACTCGACTAAGTTCATGTTTAATCGATTTAAAAAGTGCAAAACGTTACGTTTTTTTTTTTTTTTTAAATTTCAAAGCATGCAATTTATGGGAAGACATATCCATTCATCATGGGATGCACTTCATTGAATAGGACTTGAAATGCCGGTTTGTGGACTATATAAAGAACCAAATTTGTGGAATTTAAAGCACCATTAATTAAAAACAAAGTCAATCTCCAAATTTCAAGAGAGATATTTATTATAATTTATTGTAGAGACCGAAGTTAAACTATTACATTCTTCTTGTTCCAAATATCATTTTATTATTAAAGTTGAACTATGTTTAAAAAAAATTATTGGAATAATTTCATTGTAATCTATAGGAATTTTGCAAAACTTTTTGCATACCAATTTTTGGTGACATAAATTATTATTTAAGTAAAATGTGACTTTTTATTCGCCTTGAAATAAAAATCTGCATATCAATTGATTTTCATTTATTGGACTTGAATTCAGATCCCCATTGAAAATCAAAGTCGAAGAAGGATTCCTCAAGCATATTTTGTAAGGATGAATTTCTAACAAGTTTTTCCTAGAAAACTTGAGCATTCGGATTTGAAGCTGAATTCTAATGGGATCTTTTTGGCATAATATCAAAATACTTTATTTGTGGTACCAACAAATTCCTACACAAAGTCTATTAAAACTAGGTTTCCATCCTTAAGTTTTCACACTTGAATTTGAGATTAAAAGTATAAAATTTATATTTTGAATTTAAAAATTATGTTTGAAATTTTTAAAATTATAATCAAATTGAGTCAAGTTAACACATACATATATATTGAAATGTTTTGGGGCAACAAAATTAAATTCTATCAGTTTCACTTTTGAGTGAAACTTGAGCAGTGCTGAGTAACAATTTATTCAAATTAATTATATTTGTTAAACACATAATGAACACTTGCCCTAATTGATTTATAAAATCAATTTTTCTTTTTTGTCTCAATATCGATTTTAGAAAAATTGTAGTTTGGTTTAGCAAGTGTGGCTTATGATGCCATCAAAGAAATTGGCTCACTTATCACAAAAATTTAAACATAGGCCAATGAGACCGATTAGACTGATTTATATGATATGGCTATTTGCACATGCCCTTCCTTAAGGGACATTTCTCCATACATTTAGGCCTTGAGGTGTATAAATGCAAGTTGCCTCCGGGATAGAAATGTTAGGGGGTGGGATTATCATTACTTATCATAAGGTAATGACACATTTGAAGACTTCAAGCAAGCATTGACATTTACCCAAAAGACACTTGTTTTTGTTTGGCACCCCAAACTGACAAAACTAACAGCATGCTAAATACCACTAGCAGAGATGGCCACTGAAAGTGGCGTAACTTCAAAACACAGATTCTCGGTGAAGAGGTAACAATGACATAAAAGGAAGGTAACATGAGAATAATTAATTCTACCTCTCTCGGAGCACACGGGATTACAAAATAAAGATATAAAACATATCGACGTAGGGCATTAAACACAGCTTCTGTAGTTTTATCTAACTATAATCTCCTGCAACAGGAGTCGAGATAAGTATATATATATATATATATATATATCATGATCACATGTTTAAGTAACAGTTCTCGTATTTTTTTCTACATTCTTTTTTGCCATATTGTCCTACAAACTCTTTTGCAAACACTCCTCACAGTTAGAAAAACATCATAAATACGACAGTAAGCAAGATATTATAAATAAGATGGCCGAGGGATCTTTACAGGTGTTTAGATCTGAGAAGCATGAGGTATTCCCAACAGTTACTGGTTGTGCAAAGCCATGAATGAGTTCTGCTTGCGAGCACGTTCTGGAATAAGTCGAGTGACCATATCAGGTGGTATGCCTGCAAGCTCTGCAAAATAAGCGAAATACATAAATTGACAAAGGTACAGCTAAAAATATTAGAGGCTGCCATCATTCTGAGAAATCTAGTATATTTTCAAGTTCAATTTTCGGTATTAAACCCCTCCTGAAAAGCTATAAAGTCAAATAAAATCCAAATTCACATTGCATCGTTCAAAACGAACCTAAAAACATATCAGCACACTTTTGTTTCCTGCAATATACCAATGCTCTTTTGAACAGAATATAGGGGACGAAGTAGGAATTCCTGTTGCGTAAATCCATATTTGACACAGAAATATTTAAAATCTATAATAACACCAATTTACTAAAAATCATTTACTGATACACGGCACGTATACAATCTATAATAACACCAATTTACTAAAAATCATTTCCTATATATCTTGGGTGCGGGAAGAGGGAAAATGAAAGCTTATCCTAGTCTAACTAACGGCTTTGTCAATTTGTGAATATGTCAAAGTATGAATGTGGATATGTTAACATACATAAACAACATCTCACTCTTCAAACTTGAGCTTTTGGAGCAAATAGTTGCTTGACATAGTATATGAGGATGAGGTTCTATATTCGAACCCGTGCTACTACAACCCAGTTTACAATACACCGTGTATGGTGTGGCCTAAGTAAGCCAAACTAAAAATTTTAGACTAGGTTGGTTTAAGTTTCAAGACGACGAAGTATTCCGGCTTTTGCGTGAGGGAAAGTGGTAATATACACAAACAGCGCCGCACCCTACAAGCTTGAAACTGCAATACAATTTACAACAAAACCAGTTTTTGGACCCGTGCTTCTACCTCAAGTAGGGATACCAATAAAGATGCTATTGAATCATGCCATATCAGGTAATCTGCCTGGCCCCTAAGGAAGGAAAATGATTCGTATAGCACACCCCAGCTAATTTTATATTAAGTCTTAGTTGAGTAGTGTACGCACTTATCTACGATGTCATTTTTTTGGGTTCTCAAGGACTTGAAGATTGAAGAAGCTGTCCTACCTCAGCTGCCATCTTGTTGTCACAGATCTAAACTAAGTCTTGACATATTTTCACGTCTGAGCAAGAACTTTACTGAAACTAGTCCTCACTGTGCTTATTTTATTCTACTTAATCCTTTTACAGATGTAGACATGGAAACAGAAAAGGAAAAAGTAGGTGAGTTAAGAGAGGTAAAGAGGAAGAAGCTGGTAGCATCGGTGTTATGTGATTTCTGTGTTTGGGTAAAAAAGTGTGTTCTGTTTATGCTTGGATATACACTGCAGGACTCTCTTATTTGCAGAGTGCTTTCAAAAGCAAGCCTGAAATTTCCAACTCATAGTCACCTTCCTTAGTCACTTTAAAAACCATAAATTCTAGAAACTCGAAAAGCAGGGTCCGTTATGTTGGCAAAAACATACATGGAATCTTATGTTGCAGAGTAGTACGCAGGCTTCACAACCAGGTTGTATGATGTTCTCTAATCAGAGAAGGGAGTGACATTTGCTGAAAGTTTACAATCATCAGTAACACACTTAACTAAAATTTTAATTGGGCCATGTTCAAAGCCTTACTTCCAATCAATTCTACTATAAAGGGGAGCAGTGCATGAAATTGACTCATCTTCAGCTTAAATACTTTTTCGAAACAGAAATTCGAACTTAATGGAAGATATAGACATCACATAACAAGAAAATTTGACTAGTAGATCCAAAAATAGAAACCATATAAGGCTTAGCTAAAAAGCACTAACCAATAAAGAAAAGCTGTATTTTGTTATATTGCTTTAACATTGTCCCAAGTAAAACTCTTTAATTTGTAGCATTTAAGTGTACATGACAGAAATTTTTACTTAAACATAGGATTATAAGCACAAGGATGTACACATCCCAATTCTCAGAAGCAGAAATAAATGGGGCAGCAGCAGCATGATGATATTATATGCTTAGATTAGGTATTAAGGCAAGCTCACCTTGAGGTTTAAAATTGAACAATGGTGGAAGAGGGCGGCCATTCGGAAGGCGAGTGTTAGGGTCCCTCAATTCATCAAAGAAAGGGTGGACGCAAGCTTCTAGCTGCAGAACCATTCAAAATGATGGTTAATGAACATAACTTCCACACAAAGGAAAAAAAACAGAATATCAAATTAAGCTTACAGCAGTGCACCGCAGATTGGGAGAGTACTGAAAAAACCGACAGACAAGGTCCACTGCTTCTGGAGGTAAACGCTTTTGGAAGACCTGGGGAATGAGAATACTAGAGTAATCTCCCATGCGATGAGAATTAATCTGACAGTAATAAAAGAGCATTGAGTAGGAAAAGAACCTTGTGCCATGGATGAGGCTTTATCTGTGGGAACTTAAATTCAGTATAATTTGGATTCATGCACTTGATCTCCTCCCTAGTTGGTGTTCCCAAGACCTGAACAACAAATAAAAATACATGAAATAATTGCTCAATACTTCGGAGATCTCTAGCATGATTTATATTGCTTTAACATTTTGAAGACACAAACAAAGTTGCCAATTCAAGCGAACACAGTTTTCTGTTTTGAATTGCAAAAGAACTCTATTTTCTAATGTTAGTTTCCAATTTCTGAAGGGATACAAATAAACAAGGGGTAAAACTCTTTTTCCCCAGAATTTATCCAAAGGTCACAATTGACCCCAGATGTTCCACCCAAACAAATGAGAATGTCTCTTTGCATACCGAGATTTTGCTCTCATGGTTTTATTTTCAGTACAGAAAATTTAGAGGTATTCACATCAAAGAATGGCAAAAAGTTTAATTTTGCTTCACGAAAACGATGATAATAACAAGATGAGATACGATAGATATAACCTTAATGATCTCAACTAATTGGTCCACTCCACTTTCTCCGGGAAACAACGGCTGTACAAAAAGTTGGTTAGATTCAACAAACATAAGATAAAAGAACAAGAAAATGTTAGAAATCAAGACTATTATCTGCAGTTTCAATATAAACCCACCTTTCCAAGAAGTAGTTCAGCCATCACACAACCTGTAGACCATATATCTATAGCAGTTGTATATTCAGTCGCACCGAATATGAGTTCTGGGGCACGATAATATCTTGAGCAGATATAGGAGACATTGGGTTCCCCTTTCACCTGAAAAAAATGGATAAGCAACATCAAGCAAAGAAATGAGACGCAAATGTCAACAACAAGTGTTGCATGAAAAACCTTACCAATACTTTTGCACTACCAAAATCACAAAGTTTCAGCTGATGTGTGTGAGGGTTGACCTACACGAGGACAGTGTTCAATTTAGTAAACTTCAAATGATTGCAAAATAGATATACTCAAATTATCCAACAAGTTCAGATGGTTCTCAAAGCGGAGGAGAAAGTGTGGGGAGCAGTCTTCTTCTATTTATATATCATTGACAACGTAACAACTTTAAAGATTGTAAATTCCTACTTACAATAAACTAGTTAAAATAAGTGATAACTCTACCTTGAACATAAATTTTCACATGTTTATCAAAGCTTCAAAACATCAGCATGGAATACTAATAATTTCGAATAGATAACTTTTAGGCAAAGGGAGTCTGGAAAACATGGTGAATCTGCTAGAACATGCTAATATTCGCTATATCTTCCATTTCACTCCATTCTTTTCTGTCTGTGTCGTATTCCTCATTTCTATTTCCTTTCACAATTAAATATTAGATGGAACAATAGTCTAGTCCCAATAACAAATTGCAGAGAAGTCTTTAAGAGAGAGTGGGGAGACTGATGGAATGAGTTAAAATAGGTAGTTCCCTAGCAAAGTTCCTAACTGAAAACCAAGACTTTTCTTTAGAAGTAGTATAGATAAAATCAGCTTCAAGATGAACTCCATAAACAAAAGTAACAATGTAGATGCTTCCCTCATCAAACCTTTATTATTTGAAAAATAAGTATAGAAGCTAACAAAAAAAGAAAATGGATGTCTTGTAGTTATCTTCTAAGAGTTACTATAAGCAGTGCACAGGATACACAGAACCAGCTAAGCATTCATGTACAAGAAATTTAGTAGGAAAGAAATCATAAACTAGTAAGACAAGAAACTGGCTATCTCTCTTCTCTGTTCAAAACACACAAACTTATGCATGAACACTGTTAACAAACTATATAACCAAATCTTCTCTATTCAAAATCTGATCATCTATGGAAGCATATCCTCGTGATAATTATTCTATTAATGCAAAAATATAACCCATTTTGCAACAACAAAAATGATCACTGGTGTTTAAACAGTTTATTATTTTCTAACTAAACATAATATACCATATTGACACATTTTGCATTGAAAACTGTATAAGGTACAAGCCAATTAGTCATTGGGCTTCAATGGTTTCGACAAATTCTCGTGCAATTGGTATAGCAGATTTTAAACACGCCTCCATATATTTATGCAAGATGGTCTCTTGGGCCAAACCCTGAACTTGGAGCCAAAGAAAAGAATCTCACAAGCAAGTTCTGAGGCTTGATGTCACGGTGACAAATACCAATGCAGTTATGTATGTAAGAAAGTCCTCTGCATATCTGCAAGCCAAAACCAAATGAAAACATTAACACCAAATGGGAATTTAATGCATAAAGTAGTAAAATAAGTTTCATCTGTTACATAACACTATCAATAAGATTCAATTTTCAAGGTGTTCAATTGACAGAAAAAAATTGATCCCATAACAAGTTGTTTTCAATGGTTAATGAAGCTGAACTCTTGACAGTGAACAGCGTTAACATACATAGATAAACGTCTCACTCTACAAGATTAAACTTTTAGAGTAAGTAAATTACTTGACACGTTCGTTTGCAACAGTTTCTCTACAGTTTATCAATTGTTGTGTTTTGTGTGACCCAAGTACAATCTCAAAGTTCTAGGTTGGTCTATGTTTCAAGCCATAAGAAATTACGCCTTTCTCATGAGGAGTGTTAGTATACACAGATAGTGTCTCATTCTACAATCTTAACCTTTGTGGTTGCTTGATAAACAGAAACATCATATGCCTCGGAAATTGCCCGTTCTCAAGAAAATTAATTCCGACTTTTGATAACATTTCTTCTAAATTTTTTTCATAATTAACAATATTAAAATGCAACGACACGTGATAGTAAACTCTCTAAACACAGCTCGAACGAAAGATGCAAAAGTCATGTATATATGCACAAACATCAAGACAAATAAAATAGTACCTGATAGGTGTAGAGTTTGACATATATTAAGGGCATTCGCTGGTTCATCCTATTGTATTGCCTTGCAATACGATTAACAGTTTCGGGGACAAATTCAAGCACAAGATTTAAGTAGAGCTCTTCCTTGTCTGTTGTCGAAAAGAAACAGTGCTTCAGGGATACAATATTGGGATGATCCAGCATTTGCATAATCTGCAACTCTCTATTCTTGTAACGCTTGTCTTGGAGAACTTTCTTGATAGCAACAATCTCTCCAGTTTCTCTACACTTAGCCTGCACAAAGCAGTCAAATTTATCCCCAACAATCTTGAGTTAATAAATACAAAAAATTTAATAAGTTGAATATTATCCCAGTACCTGGACAACCACACCAAAAGAACCTGTACCAACCACATGTTCTGCTATGTAACTGACTCTCTGTCATTCAAAACAAAACACATGTTGTAGGTTATGCAAGATATTCCATGCAGACTTGTTAAACAAAATTGCCTCTTTAGTTTGTACAGTACACTCTAAAGAGAAAATTTCCTCCAACCTGCTTGGACTGACCATTTCGGCCACCAATACTGGTTCTTATCACATGTCCTGCTTCAGCACCCACACCATCAATTATATCTGGTTCACTGTCCTGCAGTAGACAAATCAGAAAAGGTTAATGAAATAAAAAACAACCAAACTTTTCAAAACCTCTGAGATTCTTTTCAAGCTTGTAGAAATCAACCCAGCAACCGTGGTGCCAAATTGTTTCTTATCAAACGAAATCCTTGGTAATAAAACTTGCAACAACTGAAGGGGAACTGCAGGCATTTAAAAAAAAAAACATAACAAAGAACTTCGATGTCGAATATCTTACTCTATCTTCATCTTGGTCTACCGTGTCCCCCAAAGTCATCTCAAGCATCTCTCTCCCCAGCCAATCAACAGAACCAGATGAACCCTTGTAGCCATTAACAGCCCTGGAACTGCCCACTCCCCCATTTCCTAGGCTGGCCGACGCCATAAATATGCCTGGTGAATGTTACAGATGCTAATTTTGGCCACCCTCAACGTACTTTGAAGTTCTGTTGTCCATCCCATCCAAGTACCTATTCTATTAACAGAAAAATAATTGTCAAGTCCGACAGAAAAGAAGATAAATCAAGCAGATCAGGCAAATATTTGTTAAATATATCCTTTCCAAGTAAAAAATATATATAATGCATAAGAAAATGAAGCGTTTAGAGCATCAATGATAACAGAGTGCGTACTCTGTCTTTTCTCTCTATCTGTACAGGACAAGTATCATGGTGAAAGATAACTAAGAAAAGAGCAAAAGGAGTAAGAAAAATTAAATGCTTAATAGAACAAAATGCAGGGACAAGACAACATCACATGAATCAAAGCAGATATTCTCAAGCCACTTTCTCACTCTAACTAGAACCCTAAGGAAGGAAGGCCGAAAGAGAGAGATGGCTTTCAATGCACCTACAGAAGCATATCAAAGAAATGTGAAAACTAAGTTTTAAATGGCTAAAAGTGACGTTCAAAAATCTATAAGGCCAGACAGGAATGGCCTCAGAGATGTAGAGGTGAAAACAAGGAATATGAAGGACATTAATTCCAAGAAGAATTTAAGATACATGAAGCAATATAATAATTTGTAAGGATGTAAGATTAACTAGACACGTGCTTAGTAGATGTAAATTGTAACCTTTTAAAGCTGTGAGCATTGAAGGCAAGACACCATGTAAGATAAACAATGATACCCAAGAGCAAAGTCTAGCCTTGAATGGAAATGACAGAGAATTAAGAATAAAACATGTCCAAGACCAAAGAAAGAGTAAGAGGATAGTGGATACAAAAAACTGAAGATGTTCAGAATAAAATGCAAAACAGAACGGAAACGAGAATTAGGATAGAAGAAATAATTGTAGAAAGAAAAAAAACAAAAGAAATGAGTTTCTGAAAATTTATCCCCTGTTCTCTTTTTCGTTCGGAATATAGGTGGAAAGAAATGAAATCATATGACAAAGTGAACGGACAAGTATTAAACGGTAAAGATTCACAAACTTATTCATTGTTAGGGACAAGGAAGAAGAGTATATGGACCCCTTTGTAATGCTTTCTTGGCAATCAACTGTAGGTAGGTACCCCCTGTAAGTATTAAATCACAACTTA